>JACTAT010000277.1:51576-84076 GCA_014526335.1 Chrysaora quinquecirrha | reverse complement strand
GCGTTAGGGTAAGGGATATGGTTGGGGTTAGGGTTAGGGTTAGGGTTAGGGTTTGGGTTGGGGTTAGGGCTAGAGTTTGGGTTTGGGTTAGGGTTAAGGTTAGGATTAGATAAGGGTTAGGGTGCAGGTTAGGGTTAGGGTTAGGGTTAGGGTTTAGGTTAGGATTAGGGTTAGGGTTAGAGTTAGGGTTTATCGTTACAGTTAGGGTTAGGTTTAGGGTTAGGCTTAGGCTTAGGGCTAGTGTTCGGGTTAAGGTTAGGGTTGGGGATAGTGTGACGGTTATGGTTAGGGTTAGGGTTGGGGTTAGGGTTAGGGTTTGGGTTTGGGTTAGGGTTAGGCATAGAGTTAGGGTTCGGGTTAGGGTTAAGGTTAGGGTAAGGTTTAGGGTCAAGTTCATTGTTAGCGTTTGGGTTAGGATTAGGGTTAGGGTTAGTGTTAGGTTTAGTATTTTAATTTTGTGTGTAATAAAGTTAGGGTTAGGGTTAGGGTTGGGGATGAGCGTAGGGTTAGGGTTAAGTTTAGGGTTAGTGTTGCTGTCAGGGCTACGATGAGGGTAAGGGTTTGTTTCGGTTAAGGATAGTGTAAGGGTTAAGGTGAGGGTTAGAGCTTGGGTTAGGGTTAGGGTTAGGGTTAGGGTTAGGGTTAGGGTTAGAGTTAGGATTTATGGTTACGGTTAGGGTTAGGGTTAGGGTTAGGGTTAGGGTTAGGGTTAGGGGTAGTATTAAAGTTAGGTATAGGATTAGGGTTAAGGTTCAGGTTAGGGTTACGGTTGGGGTTAGGGTAAACTTTAAGGTTAGGGTTAGGGTTAGGGTTTGGGTTAGAGTTTGGTTTAGGGCAAGGGTTAGGGTTAGGGTTAGTGCTAGAGTTAGGGTTAGGGTTAGGGTAAGTGTTAGAGTTCGGGTTTATGGTTACGGTTTGGGTTTGGGTTAGAGTTAAGGGTAAGGTTAGTGTTAGGGTTACGGATAGGTTTAGGAATTGGGTGACGGTTATTGTTAGGGTTAGAATTAGGGTTAATGTTTGGGTTCGGGCTTGGGTTAGGGTTAGGATTAGGGCAAGGGTTAAGGTTAGAGTTAGGGTTAGGGTTAGGGTAAGGGTTTGTGTTAGTGTTAGGGTAAGGGTTAGGGTCAAGGTCATTGTTAGAGTTAGGGTTAGGATTAGGGTTAGGGTTAGGGTTAGGGTTGGTGATGTGGTTTTGTGTGTAATAAAGTTAGGGTTAGTGTTACTGTCAGGGCTACGATGAGGGTAAGGGTTTGTTTCGGTTAACGATAGTGTAAGGGTTAAGGTTAGGGTTAGAGTTAGGGTTAGGGTTAGGGTTAGGGTTAGGGCTAAGGTTAGGGATAAGTTAGGGTTGGGGTTAGCTTTAGAGTTGGGGTGAGGGTTAGGGTTTGGGTTAGGGTTGATGTTTGGGTTAGGGTTATGACTTGGGTTAGGGTAGGGTTAAGGTTTACGGTTAGGGTAAGATTTAGGGTTAAGGTAAAGGTTAGAGTTAGGGTTTAGGTTAGGGTAAGGGTTAGTGTTAGGGTTAGGGTTAGGATTAGGGTTATGTATAATTTTAGTGTTCTTAAATCACAAAAACAGAAAAAACTCACTTGAATGAAATATTTATTATTTCAATAAGAAAATAAGATACAGTAATACCAGCTACAATTGTTTAAGGTAATGTTTTCTTTGAATTTTTGTAATGGGAGAGCAGATCTTGTTTCAATAATTTAATAAACATTTTATGCTGGGAGATGGTTTTAAGGAACAGTGAAAATCCATTCCAAAAACGAGCTACAATATTTTGCAGAGTGTAGTTTCGCCATTTTTTATTAGATTTGACAATTCTGTAGTTTTGTTTTTGCCTGGTCTTATATTTATGTGAGTGCTCATTAGTTGCAAAGTAATTTTGAAATTTGCCTGGCAACAATTTTTGGCTAAAGTGAACATTATGCATTAATTTTAAGATTTTTAGGCGATAAAGATCATTTATCTTAATTATTTTTAGTTCTTTATGCAAACCATGGGTTGAATACATGTTACCTTTGAAATGAGTTATTCTAAGGATTCCGTTCTGTAGTACTTGAACTTCTTTCAGCCTTTTGTTTGTAGCTGTGTGGTAAGCTTCATGTCCGTACGCTAGCTTAGAAGTGACAAGTGAGTCATATATTGTTAATAAACATTCCTTTGGTGACGAGTGCCTGAGTTTAGCGAATATTGAGGAATACTTGATTATTTCACTTTTTACTTTATTAACATGGGAGTCCCAAGAAAGTTTATCATCAACTTTAACGCCAAGATACTTTATATCGTTTGCTCTTGTCAAATCATCACTCATTTCAATTGTAATGTTAGGTATTATACTATCTTTTTAGGGAAAAAAATGCAATAGTTTTTTTACTTGTATTAACTAGTAATTTGTTAGCAGCTAACCAATCAAATAGTAACAAAATAGTCTTTGAGTTGCACAGAACTTCAAAATTGCGATGAATAGCGGAATCATTTTCTGGCATACTAAAAGCTTTTTTCGTCTGACACTCCTCAGGGTATGAAGGTCAGAAACAGGCCGAAAGAACAGACTAAGGCGGAATTTATATCATTAACATACAACTTGAAAAGTATTGGGCCTAATACAGATCCTTGAGGAACTCCCTTTGGAAATTCTTCAGGCCTCGAGATTTTACTATTCACACAGGTGTATTGCCTTCTCAATTACTAAACTCCTTAATATGTAAATGAGTTGCCTCATTGTTGTGGCCCATAGTTCGATTGTGCACGAAAGGCTCCAGTCCTCGGGCATCTGGAAATGCGATTCCTTTTTTGATCGAAGCTTGCGCTATTTTTCTAAATCTTTTCAGAAGCGTACGATAGTTCAAATTTCGATTTTTTCTCGGCCTCAAAAAGTTTCCTTTTTAATGGTGGCCATCTATTTAGTTTCTGCCACTTAATGGATGATTCCAGGTGAATTGGCTATTTCTGAGTGGTTTTGGGTGCTTTTCATCACGTTATGGTTTGTTTTGAGTGCTTTTGGCTGGTTTTGGGCAATTTTGGGTTGTTTCGTGTTTTTGGTAAGTACGTTTTCACGTTTTCAGGGGTCAAAGGACGTCAAAGGACACTAGGGGACTGTAATTCATTTGGGAATTTTTCTCATATTCTTTCCGCTTTCAAGAAGACTTCTTGCTTTGATTATTTCCATAAATCACCATGCTAAACTTTGAGTTTTACTGTTTCAATGCATATGAAACACTGCTAAGACGCCATAAATTTTCGGTTTTCAAGTTGAATGTTCCTTTGAAAATTCAGAGCACAAACACACAAAATTAAATTTGTTCCGATATAGTGCTATATTTATTGTTCATGAAGGACATTTAAAATAAAACTCATAATGAGATAGGGATAGGATTTTCGAGTTTACGCAGCAGTAATACTAGTAATTTTGCATCTTAAGTTGAAACAAAAGCGCTTGGAATATATTCTCAGTAGATCTTGAAATTTGGCCGCAAAAAATTTCATTTTCATATTATAATGCTAATGCTGATGATAATTTTGATGACATGAAGATAATGATGATGGTGATGGTGATGATGATTATTATTATGATTTTGATGGCTTCATGATGATTATGATTATGAAAATGATGATGATTATGATGATGGTTATGATGATGATGATGAGGATGATTCTAATGGTGATTAAAATGTAATAGTTGATGATGGCGATAATGATAATTTTGACGGTGCTCATAACTATGATGATGATTATGATGATGATGATAATGTTCTTTTTTTGTCCACAGTTTAATACCCTTTTATCAATTCTCTTATGTGTTTACCATTACAAGTAGACTAGCTTTCTACCTTGATACCCGCGATGCGGGTGAGTTTTACTTTGACACCCGCAATGCGTGTGCGTTTCACCTTGAGACCCGCGATGCGAGTGAATATTATTACCAGTTTAGCCTTGGAAAGACAAGATACCACTCAGCTGCCTTGTAACTTGCTGTCTTTTAACTTGCAGCCTTCTGGACTTTCGCTAGTGTCCGGGGAGGTTATCTCCCCATGGCATCCCACAACCTCCACGGACTCTAGCGAAAGTTCAGAAGGCAGCAAGTTTAAAGGCAACAAGTTACAAAACAACTGAGTGGTGTCTTGTCTTTCAAACTAAACTAAACTAATATTCACCAGCATCGCAGGTGTCAAGGTAAAAACTCACCAAAATCCTATATTACTAGTATTCAGTTATGCAAATCAGGTTGCCCCATTGTTATGACCTGTTGTTCGATTCAATAAGAAAGGCTCCAGTCCTAGAGGCACCTACAATCCTTCACAACATATATTAATACTACCCGAAAATACGCATCAATATGCATTTTTCAACTCTTATACCATACCTGCTATTATTTTCACCTCCTCCCTCCCACACAAGCAATTTTGTAGAACAAAAAGCCCTTAGAAACAAACAGGCACTAAAATTCATCACAAAAACATTGAATGTGGGGAAGGGATGCGGTCTCAGAATTTTGTGAACGATTGTTTAAAATCAGAGGAAAATGAAAAAGGTTATCACTTACAAGAGGGCGTACATTTAATTTTAATGCAAAGTTTTTCTCTATGAGTGGTTGTATTTACTTAGACCATAATAGAGATACTCATGAAATGGGTGTGGCTTAAAAACGATGGGTGTGGTCGTAATAGATGTTGGAGTTTATTTGCTTTTAGTTTCTTATAATCAGACTTGTATTAGGTCGTCATTTCTACAGTAGAATGAACACCAAAACACAGGAAGATTGTTGCTCTCTATATATACTGGCAATGATAACAAATAATCAGAGATTGCTACTTACCAATGAAAGCCAGCAGCAAGTAGATAGTAAGCGTGTGACCTTTGGTATTTAGGTAAGAAGAACGAGCTGCGAAAGAAGGCTAACCTTTCCAAATATTAATTTTAATAAAAGCAGCAAACTGTTATTGCTGTTGGTGATGATTTGTATTATTATCGCGGAACCGAAAAATTGAAGATGAGACGTTGTTGTCTCTTTTGTATTTCGATGAGGGTTGTGTTTACATGATATATATTAAGTCCCATGTCCCTCTCCCTTAGATTTGAAATATGGAGGAATATCTATATATACTTCTATGTCTATGAACGTGTTACTAATGTGTTACCAACGTGTTACTGTATGCGTTACCGGAAAAAGCATATACCTTTCTTGATAACTGAACGTGTTCCCACGCGTTACCATTAGATATAGATTTAAACCAGGGGTTAAATCTCAGTTAATTACCCCGGAAGGATCCTGCTATGGATGATGGAAAGGGCACATGCTTGGGGACAATTTCCCGGATGATAGAATAGATAAGTTGGCAAGCACGAGGCAGACCTTCCTCAGTCAATATCATCAGTGCTCGGTGTACAGTCGCTTCAAGTTGAGAGCCGTGAATTCAAGAATTGCACAAGATGAGAAGGCCTACTCCTGCACTCTTTGCAGTAATGCAGAGCAATTGCATAATCAGAGTGATGGCTCGAGATTCTGTCGGTTATTTTGGTGCTGTTGCGTTCAGGGCATTTCGGATGTGGAGCCTCACACGCCTTCATTGCACGCCTTCCACCTGGTTGATGGCCTTTGGACTTTGGTCCGTGCTGTGGCTGTTCTAAAGCACTTATTGTCAACCAAACCGGCCTACATATCGTTGCAGCATCATTGTGATTTCGGGACTGGCATGCTGGTGAGATCGTTCGTTATTTGACATTAATAGTTGTTGTTGCTCTTTGGTTGTTGTTCAGCCTTCAAAATTTTAGGGAGGTTTGTGTATTTGATATTTTGCCCAGAACTCTCCACATTTTCGTAATTCTGGTTGACTTATTATCAAAGAGCTCTCTAAAGTAAGATTTCTTAGGTGGTCTTATACAAGAAACAAGGACGTTACTGTAATTTGCGTATTTCTCTTTGTTTTTGGAACTGTGGTGTTTTGTATATGTATAGAAAAGATTGTTCTTTTGCTTATACACTTTTCAAAGATGCTGCGATCCATGGTTTGTCCTTGATTCCTTTTTCGAGATAAGTTTCATAGGAAAGCTTTTCGTAGGCTCTACTGATAAAGTTAGTAAAATAATGTTCACAAGAATTAGCATCAGTATACGATACAAAGAATTCCAGTCAGTTTCTTCAAATATCTTTACGAAACTCGCGATGTTCTTTTTACAAAATATGCGGATTTTTCCTTTCTGCCGTTAACTAATTCTTCCGTGCAAAAAGAGATGAGAATTTGCAAAATGATCCGAGATATCTTTGAAAATATTGCCTGAAGTTTTTGATCATTCGAAGTTTGCTCTTTCAGTTATTCTCCAGGGTAGGGTGATAACATCATATTTAAGTAATGCTTAGTATTGCTTTTTCCTGCTTAGCTATTTTATGAGATCTATGTTTATATCCCTAAAACAAGACATTGATCGGGTTTAGATTTCGAGCTTTTGAATGGATTTCTCTAACTGTTCATTGAAGTCTCTAATGTCGCCAGATGGGTGTCTGTAAATTGTCTCTTTGTTATTTTTTGTCAAATTTATCCAAAGATTTTCGCAAGGGCCTTTGCATGCCATGTTTAGGTTATTAAGAAGGTTTAATTTTATGTTCTTTTTTACATAAACACCCACAACGCCAACGTTGCTATCTATAGGGATCACAGGATAAAAAACATAGTCATCAAGAAGCAATCTATACATTTAAATATTGGTGCTGTTAATCTCCGTTAAGCATATATAGTCAAAATCTATTTCAGTTTGGCTGAGTAGGTTTGCCTGTTCGGTTGAATGTTTATTAAGGCTACGAAAGTTTAGATGAAATACTGATAAATCAATCTTGTTAAGATGTTTTATTTCATTTAAAGAATCAATTGTATTTTCGAATCGTTTATTGTATCATAAATGTAATTATTTAAATTATGATTTGCAATCAAATCTTTAAATTTAACTTTGTCCGATTTGAAAATTGTGGTAATTCTATTGTTAGTCAAAAAATAAAATGGCAGGCTAGCTAATAATGGGTTTATGTTAGGATTATTTAGATTTCAGTGAATAGGCATTTTAGGAATAGTATAAGTCTATAGACTGATTGAAAAAGGGGGGGTTTCTATGTTAGGTTGAAAGAGGTTTAAAACTGACCATCATAGATACTATGTACTAATATCATAGATAAACTGGTCCGTAATTAAAGTTCCTAGCCCATGGAGGACCGGTTGTAGGAGGTAGAATAAGAGGATAATGTTGGAAGATTACTCTGTTATAAGGTGAAAAGAATCCTTGCTGTTGTTGGGGCTGTGGTATAATTGGTGCTGGACGTGCTGGTGGCCAGTTTCCTTGATATGGCACTTGATAGAACTCACTCGTACCTTGCGGCATCTTGAAGGCAGTACGAGTCTCTTCGAGTTCTGATAAGCGTTGCTGTTGCTGTTGTTGTTGTTGTTCAAAATGATGTTCTTGCTGTTGTTGTTTATGTTGATTTAACCCTAATCCTACCGGGGGTGGTGGAATCCACCCCCCTCAAGCTTTTCTTGAAACTGTTTTGTTATGTGATGGATGTAAGCTTCCAAACCAGGCTGACTTTAAGCCTATATGTATAAGCTACAATGTGATACAAAAAAATTCCCAAAATAATAACAATGGGTCACGTGACATTGCCTTATATGGAAAGCGGTCATGACAAAACCACATATAAATGCCAATTTCTACCAGTAAATCTTATCAGAACTGACTGAATCTTTGCAAGGTAAGAGAAAATAGTTACTAGCAACAAAATGTAAAGAAATTTCCGGATTTCTATTGATATTAAGGAAGGTCGATTTTTGACCGACGTCAATAGCATGTTTTGATTATGATGTCACAATGACGTCATAATAGAAGTGGGAGACGCCCAATTTACCAACATTACTCCTAATACATTGGCCAATGCCTGTGCCAAGTTTGATTGCTCTAGCTCTACTGGACAGCAATTTATGGAGGGGGGGTGGAATCCACCCCTCCCCGGCTGTGTTAGATCAAAAAAAGCCCGGTAGGATTAGGGTTAAGTAGGATCTCGAGTTCCTCAAGAAGATCACAATCTTTTGGAGTTCCGACTAGACCTACATCACCAGCGTCTACTATAGCTAGTGATGATTCAACTATTCAAGCAACGACGAGACAACCTTCGTCAAGTAACGAAAGCAACAGAGGGAATCAATCTACAAAAGCAAAATTACCGAAAACTCCTCTGCCAAAGTCCAATGGTGAAATAACCAATTTTCTTACATTCTGGGATAGTTTCGTCAGCATGGTGGACTCAAATGAAGATTTATCATCAATTGATAAATTTAAATAGTTACAGAGATCGTTGGAAGGAACTGCAGCAAGAGCTATCAAAGGATTGCCCTTCAGAGAAGGAACATACACATCGGCAATCAAACTATTACAAGAAAGATTCGGGAATAAGCAAAAAATCATCAGTGCTCACATGGATGAACTTATCAAACTTAGATCATGTGAAACATAGAACATTGCTCAACTAAGACTAGCTTATGACAAAATAAACACTCATATTCGTGGATTGGAAGCTTTGGGGGTTACTTCTGACGCATATGCAAGCCTATTAATCCCACTGATAATGTCACGTTTGCCAGATTCAATCTCATTGCAAATCACACGTCTAACAACTAAAGACGTCTGGTCTCTCAAAGAACTGATGAATTTACTTCAGGAAGAATTGGAAGCTAGAGAGATCAACAAAGATGTTGCGATGAAGAATGCTAATTCTAATCCTGTAAATAAGAAACCCTTCGTCAAAATACCTTCTGCCACTACACTACACTCTAAAGATTCAAAATCAAATTGGCCTAAATGTTTTTTTTGCTCAGAAAATCATTATTCTGCGGAATGCAAGAAGGTTGAATCAGTCAGCGCAGGAAATGAAATCATTCAGAAGGCTGGTAGATGCTTTGTTGTTTAAGAAATGGTCATGTGGCAAAGGACTGTGATGTGAGAAGAAAATGTAGGAAATGTCAGGGAAATCATAATCAGGCATTATGTGAAAGGAATCAAAATCAGAATGAAAGGGAAACTGAAACGGATACTGTTACAGCAACGAGCAGTCAAAAGAAGAAGACAGCAGTTCTGATGCAGACAGCAAGAACATTTGCAATCAAGAACAATGAAAATGATAACGTATCTATCCGTGTTTTATTTGATTCCGGTAGTCAAATTACGTATATCACAGAAAATCTTAAAACTCAATTAGATCTAGATGTGCAAGGTTCGGAAACGTTGAATCTAAATACTTTCGGTAGTGATAAATTTCACAAACATAAGTTTAGTAAGGTCAGTCTGAAACTAGAAACGTCAGATAGTAATTATGTTGAAAAATTCGCTTTAACCTATCCTGTATAATGTTCGCCAGTCGCAACTAAGATTGATTTAGGGACGTTCGATCATCTATGAATCTCGCAGACGATCCGTGTAAAGTAGATAACGATAGCGAAACTATGGACATATTAATTGGTTTCGATCAATATCATAAGTTCGTTCTCAGAGACAAAATAATAGGGCGTTTCGGGGGCATTTGACCTCTTTTCAATGAGAAAATCTCGTTTTTATGCAGAAAAGACAAAAATGTCTTGATAATTACTCTTCCCATTATGGGATTTTTCAAACTTGGTTCACTTTGGTAATTCTGGTGTACTAATTCCGAAAATAAATGTTATTTGGGCACATTTTAAATTAGTTATCTCTATGTCATATCAAAGTCTCATGATAGATAGCAAAGCATTTGTCGCCTGAACATCAATAAATCTATAAAAAGAAATAATCTATATGCATTGTCAAAACGATTAGGCGTAAAAATGTCAACGATTTCTTCATCAAAGTCGTTGTCACTGTCATGGCTTTGTAGCAGATCAGCGTCATCGTCGTCGTCACCATTCTCATTTTCATTGCTTAGTAGCAGCTCTGTGACATCATCCGGGTAGCATTTATCACTCCAGGCAACTGATCCACTTTCATCCCATCCATGATTAGCTGGATCATCCAGATCCATCATTAAGCAGCCTGCTTGCCTAAAATGGATGCAACATAATTCGATCGCTTTATATGAAGCTTTAAATTCGACTGGCAAGGGGCAGCAAGCTTAAATCGGTTATTTTATTTTCATTGTCAAATTTCTGCAACAAAATCTTCTTTCTCACGTCGTTTACCGATTTCATTCTTTCGTTACCATACATAGCGCATACAAACTGTTCTAAGCGTCCCTCCACTTCTTCAGATACGGAAAGAGTGGTTCCCAAATTTGCAAATAGATTAACATATTCCGCCTTTTTGGCCATTCTTTTCCAAAAGGCTATTTTCCTTTTCTAAAGAAGCTGGAGACATAATCATTTCCGGAAAAGGCGTAAAGCCCAATGAGTGCTCTCCTCTTCTCGATGCCCAGTAAGCAGGACATATACCACTGCAATCTAACAAATAGAGTAACTTTTTGTTTTAATGTGGATTCTAGCGTTTTAAAGCATGGGGAACAAAATCAGCCCATGGGCCTTTGCGATATCGTCCGAATTTGGGCGTGGTCGATGACGTCATCAAGGAATGCATTTTTGGTCATTTGCATTGTGTTTTCAACACTTTTCCACTTTTTTTTAGTGTTTTTGATCAATGCAATGCTAATGGGCCACATGGATGATGTCGTTTGCATTCAAAAATTACATGTGTTGGCAACATGGTGCACATGTGACCTATGACGTAATTTATTTGACTTTTTATAATTATTTTCATATTAGTTAATCACGAGTTCTTTGCCTGGTAAAACATAACACTAACTAAAAAATAACATAGACAAAAACATAAAACAACTGTCCAGTCAAAACAGGGAATGCAATTAAAATGGTAGATAGTCACTATCCGAGTTGTCTTGATCATCAGAAGATGAAAAATCACTTTCCCATTGCGAAGAGTTGGATTCATTTTCTGATTCACTTGGCTTCAATATAGAGTGGGCGATGTCAGAAAGTTCGCAATCAGCGTCGTAAAGTACAGTATCAATTGTATGCATCTTCTTTGCTACTTTCGCTTTTTTCGTTGGTGGTAGTTTTGTTTGACCGGAGCTGTCACTTTCATCGTCCGCATCATCAGTATTCGATGTTTGATTGTTCTTTCTCACTCTTTTTTGCCTTCTTAAAGACGGAGGAAGCTGGTTTCCTTCGAACCACAAGGGTGTAATGTCAGTGTTGTTGCGTATCCACCCATAATCAGTTACTGAAAGCTCCACCACCATCGGCTTTAGACATTGTATCCAAATATGAGCTTGCAGATGTGCCCGCAAAATTGCTTGTTTTAGTGACGCTGGGTCTGGTGGCAAACTTGCTGAAGATTTTTGTTTCATTTTTTTGTTTCATTCACGTACCCGTGTATCCACGTAACTTTCATCATATTTTCCGGAGTACATGACGATTTGAACAAAAGTTCTTGCATTCTCTAAATTTTCTTGTGAAACACCATTTTCGTTTCCAATTTCGCTGATCAAGTGAATAAGCTCTGGATTTTTCATTATTTGCTTTAATGCTTTGATCTTCCCAACATTGAACATATAAGAAGTTGTGTCGCAACCTGTAATTGCGTGAAACTGTGGCAATATCTTACATATTTCATCTCCTATGTGATCACGAATTTTTGCAATGTCGATGTATTTTTCATGATCAATTTTCATGAACCATGGATATTTTGGGTTTACTTTCACATGACCATATAGGAGAAGAATGAGGACGTCAGTGTCTTTCGCTACAACAACAGTGGTTGATTCTTGCAAAGATGCGTGTTAAACTAACCTGGTATCTGCTTCTTCATGGTTACAATTGAACATTGCACTGGAATGATTTTTTACAATTAACCATGTTTTTTCCTTATCTGTTACAACAAGAGGCAATCTGAGTTTTGCTTTTGCTTCTTCAGATTTAAAAAATGTTGTTGCCAAATGAATAAGATCTTCTTTGTTTCTGATCTCATCAAAAAGCTCTTGCCATTCTTTACCTTGCAGCTGCTTTTGATCAAAACTTTGTAAATGCACGTTTTGAAGATGTGCCCCTTTTTTTCCTTTTTTCTTCTTTCACGCTATCAGCTCTGTATGTGTCATTTATAAGTGCTATTTTCCGAGGTCTTACATCACATGTTGGCATAACACATTGTAAAACATGAATAAACCATTCTGCATAAGTGGCTTTTGGTTTCACTGATCTGAAAGTGGCCATCCCGTCATTAAGCCATATGGCATCCGTGGGGCATTCAGTGGTAAGTGCATTTGACTCTTGCAGAAAGTAATTTCAGAGAACAGCCTTATCGGATTGACGTAACTGCTAGGCAGGGAATTTTCCATAACAATCTGACTTTCAACCTAACTTTGAATTTTATTACACATTCTAGGTAAATCGATAGCGCTGATTCCAAATCCAAGATGGGCCCTGTGAAATTTTGACCGGAAGTTGGACTTTTCGATGACGTCATCAAAGTCCCTTTTTTGCCCTTTGACTGCAATATCTCTCTACTAGTGCATCCAAAAAGGTCGATAAGAACCAATATAGATTCTCCTGGCTTACAGCTTTCGAATGATATATAATTGAGTTCGATTTACTAAACTTTACCCGAATCATGACGTCATCACGATGACGTCATCGTCGTAAAAAATTCTCGTTTTGGTAAAAAATTTTGCGTGGAAATTGTACCTATCAACATAAATAGTAGAATAAGGCGATGGCATCTGTACTTGCTTGTATTTAAACAACTTTTACGTTCCATAGCCATTTTTATAATGATCTGCTGGGGTTGGTATGTTTATTTGTACCGTTTGTGTCTTACTTTGCAACTGATATCTTAATTAAATAAAATATGAGAAATGGGAATATTTACACTCTTCAAGCAATCATTGAAGCCACATAAAGGTCTCATATAGTTGGAACATGTTTCAAGCAAATTTACCACACCAACCCAAGCGAAAAACCCATTACAGTAATTCCCATCCATTATCCACGATATAATTTTTTTAAATGTGGTCAAATACATATACAATGACTTTTTCTCTACTTTTTATGTTGATAAGTACAGTTTCCACGCAAAATTTTTTACCAAAATAAGCATTTTTTACGACAATGACATCATCGTGATGACGTCATGATTTGGGTAAAGTTTAGTAAATCAAACTCAATTATACGTCATTCGAAAGCTCTAAGCCAGGAGAATCCATATTTGTGCCTCTCGACCTTCTTGGATGCACTAGTAGAGAGATATTGCAGTCAAAGGGCAAAAAAGGGACTTTGATGACGTCATCGAAAAGTCCAACTTCCGGTCAAAATTTCACAGGGCCCATCTCGGATTTGGAATCAGCGCTATCGATTTACGCAGAATGTGCAATAAAATTCAAAGTTAGGTTGAAAGTCAGATTGTTATGGAAAATTCCCTGCCTATGTCCTTCAGGAGTTGCTAAGGCGAGAGGCAAGGTTGAGATCGGAAATTGAAATGCTTCCTCAATGCTAACCGCTTTTGCTATAAGCAAGCCAAATGCTTGGCGATCTTCTTTCAGTATTGAAATTGCCTTCGCCACTTTCTTCTTTTTCTCCATTCCAGTCAGCAGCTTCTGTTTCTTGATCGCATCGAAAATACTCTGGTTTCCACTTACAAGACGTTCTTTGACAAACTCTGTGTATCATTTATTTCCAATATCAGCTGCTTCTATAAGACCATTCACCACGTTTGAATCGATTTCAACTCCAGTAGTGATAGTTCGCGCATGTCCATCTTCAAATGGATTTACGTGATAAGAATGAAGCTTCAAATTAAGATTATCAACGTTGCTTTTATGGCGTTTTTTCCAGATTCAGTAAGTTGCAAGGGAACAATGCTGCCATAGAGAACTATACATTTATTTTCAGAACAACATTAGGTTATTTGACAATTTAAAAAGGCGGAAAATGTTTCGGATTTGACCAGAAATTGTGTAACTGAGAAAATTTTTAAAAATGACGTCATAGGTCACATGTGCACCATGTTGCCAACACGTAATTTTTGAATGCAAACGACAGCATCCTTGTGGCCCATTAGCATTGCATTGATCAAAAACACTAAAAAAAAAGTGGAAAAGTGTTGAAAACACAATGCAAATGACCAAAAATGCATTCCTTGATGACGTCATCGACCACGCCCAAATTCGGACGATATCGCAAAGGCCCATGGG
Organism: Chrysaora quinquecirrha; assembly: GCA_014526335.1. Lineage (NCBI taxonomy): Eukaryota > Metazoa > Cnidaria > Scyphozoa > Semaeostomeae > Pelagiidae > Chrysaora > Chrysaora quinquecirrha. The sequence goes on along the minus strand of JACTAT010000277.1, from coordinate 69,867 downwards.
CTGATTTTGTTCCCCATGCTTTAAAACGCTAGAATCCACATTAAAACAAAAAGTTACCCTATTTGTTAGATTGTAGTGGTATATGTCCTGCCTACAGAGATGAAGATGTTACGTCCATTATTTTCCTACTGAGTCCTGTTCCATTGTCAATCAATACTTGGACTCCTCAAAAATCATGGGCAACGAAGAGGGCTAGGATATCGATGTCTCCGGACGGTGATCTGACCATCACGCAATCCCCGGTTGCTACATTTGCTGCCTGAACAAAAGCAATCAGCTTCGTATCAGCTTCTTCCAGGGGCGGATCCAGACTACCGCTATTACCGCTTAAGCGGTAGTCAGATTATTTTCCAGAAAAAATAGAAAAAATATATATTTCCAATTAAATGTTCAAAGTTTTGAGAACACTCGAACATTCATCTTGTCCTGACATATTCCTCCCACCTTTATAGATATTTTGCTTCGTGAACATGAACCGCCAGCTGGATATCACATGCACAAAGGCACACCGCACAAAGGTTTGACCCAGCTTCATTGATCCGTCCATAATCGATGTTGCTGATGACAACGATGTTTTTAGGATGGGGGGATGTGTAGGTGAGCGGTAATGAGCGGTAGTCAACTGGTCTAGACCAATGAAATGCTCGCAAACTGCCAGTTCAACATGGGGGATGCATACTGAAACTGATGAAAACCAATCAGCAGCCAAGTTGACTACCGCTCGATTGTTATCGAAAAAAACGATAACAACCAATGGCAAGCGAGAATGACCAAACTAACATGGGGGATGCGTATCATTACCGCTCACTACCGCTCGATTTCAGCTCAATCATGGGGGATACCTACATTCAGAAACTGATCCAGAACTTCAGAAATGCAGAAATGAAATGATTCAAACTCACATGAGTCATGTCACGTGCTCAGTTTTTCTTCTACTCTACACTTCACTTAGGCCTTGCAGTGTGACAAGATGAAGCCTGCTTGGCCACTGCAAGAACTAAGTAAAGTTATTGCTATTCCCGATCTAATAGAAAAGGAGGAGAAGCTCAATATTCTGAAAAATTCATGTGAGCAGCATTTAAAAGTCAATATACATGACGAGACGAGGATAAGGAGAAGAGACCTAAAACATTGGTTGAGTGTGACTCTGGGTTGCTGCAATTTCCTGATGGCCAGAAAGTCAGAGCAAAGGGAAAGCTTAACTTTTATTTCTAAACAAACTCTGAAAATAGAAAACTAATGCCCTGTTTGAGCTTCTCCTCCTCCTTATGCTATATTTTTACAAGCCCTGGACAGATCGTTCTGTAAATGTACTCTTGTAAATGCCTGTACTTTTGTGTTGTTTGGCCTAGGCAGGCCACCTTGTATATAGACTTTTGGTAGATATTATGTGATGCCTAGGCCTATCTATCCACCTTGAATTATTTCTTTCAGGGTGAATCTTGCAGTTAAGAAAGGGCGTTTCCCATGATGAAAAAAGGCGTTTCCTATGATGAAAAAGGGCGTTTCCCTCGTAAAAAAGGGGCGTGGTCCAAAAAAATTTCCTGGGGCTACGCCCCCAGACCCCCTCAGCGGTAGTCAGATTTTCCCCTAGATCCGCCCCTGATCAGCACACGAAATTCGGAAATATTTTAATCAAGGCATTTTGTCTTTTCTGAATCAAAACGAGATTTTCTCATTGAAAAAAGGTCAAATGCCCCCCGAAACGCCCTCCAACATTGATTTTCGGTGTCAGCGCCCCAAATTACCTAATTCCACCTCATTTGACATAATTCCCAGGAGGATGGACCTTAACTGGGATTGTGCGGGTATTTTGCATGAAAGCGAGACTTTTACATGAAAAAGAGGCCGAAGGCCCCGAACCTGCCCGTATAACAACGATTTTCGGAATCAGCACCCCAAAATTACCCAAATCCATCTAATTAAAGTTACTTCCCCGAGGGGTGACCCTACCCCCATTCTCCGCCTGGTCTATAAGAGGCGAATCTGGTCCAGTAGCTATTAAAAGACGTTAGGTTGGATCGTTTCAGGGCCAGTAAAGTCAGACGCAAACTATAACCCAAATCTGTATGTAACGTCGAATCTTATCATTGAAGGCGAATTAGACATGAGCAATTCGTTAGGCTTATTAGAAAGAGTAGATTTAGAAGAGTCGTTTAAGAAGGTATTTGAAGTAGAATCTTTAGATAATAAGGAAACCTTGAGTCGTAGTCAGTATCAGATTGTCAAAAAAAACGGTCCCGTGAACTCTTTGTGTTAATTGTACTTTCTATACATCATTCGAAAGGTTTTGCTTGCAAATTACGAATTACGATGTTTTCACGACAAATTCTTGATATTACGAGGGTGACGTCATTATTACGTCATGGCAATGATTGGGATCATGGATTGAGCTATTTGTTCATGAAAAACAATATTTTCGCTTGGTAATGCCTTACTTGGTATGCAATTAGCTTCAGATATACCAAATTATATTTATTGACATATATTAGCTCTTATAAATATGACGTCACAGTGACGTCATAACAAAACTTGATGATTTTGATATAATAATGGGTTAAATTGGTTGGATAGAATACCAAGCCCTATATTTTGTGTTTCCGAAGTTATTGTGAACTATTTAAGGTAGTATAAAACATTTTTATGTTGCTGAGAATAAGCCAGTGAACGATGACGTCATCAATCTGAATGACAGATTCAGATCTATTGACTTTTCTTCAATATATACAGCTCTAAGACTTGCGCAGCGCATCCATACATGGACAGACACAAGAATAAAAGACTTTTGTGACATTAGAGAGATCTTGATCTCAACCTAAGAGCTCTTCGGTTAGGCGAGACAAATAATGAACTCATTTTTGGTTATTTAGCACGGTAGCCCGTCAACCCATCCGGATTGCTTTTTAGGGGGCCGTGAAATATATAGATAAGTATGTTCTTCGTCTCGGAGAACTGCATACTGTATGTGCGCATCTGCGAAAATTCTCACAAGCTTGTTACAAAAAGCATTTAATATTGACAACACGAAAAAGTCCAGGAAAGTGTAAGTGAAATTTCTGAGTACCCCAAGGAAGTAAATCTTTGTCAAATTATGCGTACCTTTCAAGAACAGCAGAAAGGAAACAAAGTACAATTTCTTTTACATATATTTGTATGGTTCAGAGGTTGAAGTCATTTGTTTATGCATTGCGAGCTAGATTGGGTACTGCATCTGAAAGCTGGGTAGAGTAGAAGATTACTGTAGCATTGATGGAACTACCTACAGACGACTCATTTCATGCCCGTATATATCATAGCTAACGTCCAAGAAACAGATCCGAAAATACTGAAAGCGTTCGTGAACGGCGAATTTTGTATTAAAAAAAAAGAGAAATTCCCTTTATGGGGATCGGAATGGATCATGCTGGAGAAAAGTTTATCAAAACCTTGATAGTTGAAGATGGCCTTATTAGGATCGCAAATAACAAGAATGCAAAGCCAAGGTTCTACTTGACGGCACCACTGTTGGCAATCTTTGAAAATGTGAAAGCGAAATATCAAGGGAGCAATTGTTCGAGAAAAAGGCACCATTTACAAACCAAAGCTGCAGTGATGAGATATGGTGAGATGCAAAGAAAAGTATTTGATATTCTCAAAGACAAAGCAGATCTTTTTGAAAAGTGAGACGAAGGGACCTTTTATAATTTGATGACAAATGCCTTGGTACCTGAGGAGACGCACTCCGAAATTCTTAATGTTGAACAGATAGGGCAAGACATGAAAAGAGAATTTGCGAAGGAGAGATTGGCACAGAAAAGGGGAAAAAGCATCTCGGCACCAATGACGCTTTCAAAAATGCCAACCTTTTCTGCGCTGGGCAAGAAAATCAAGGTGAAATCAATGGCAGAGGTTATTGAATTGAAGGAAGGTAGACGCTTATTTAGTCGGTTTGCCTTGGTTGCCCCGTCGTCAGGAGGCCTGGATATGATGAAAATGTAATTGATCGCGGTAGTGCTGACATAAAAAGTTGAATTTGGTTCAACTTCCCCGGCCCTTATGACGCTTCTGCTACTAAAAGATTTTAATTGAAGAATGTGGCGCAGCCGTCGGTGACGTGTCTGTTGCACGTGTTCTTATTGAGCACATGACTGTAACAAGCCAATCAAATGCGAGGAAATATGCAACAATTTTATAGCAACCACTGTCCCAGCACTGGCGCCGCCACGTACTGCTTTACGGAAACGAAACTTTGCAACACTTTCTCAGCGCTGGTACAGTCATTTCTCAGTACTTGCAGTACCTCTCGTGGCTACATGGAAACCAGGCTTAGAGTTATATGTTGTGCCGAGAATCTTAATGCAGATGGATGGGTCATTGATAGCAGGTGAACGGGGAAAATCAAAGTCGACTATGGCAGAAGGGCAAGCAAGATTGACGACTCTACCGAAGTAATAGGCAACTTGAAGAAAAGCGAGATCTCTTGTCGTACTTGACCGCAAAGACCATATGCTCATTGCAAAGTACCTGGTATCTGCAGATGCCAAATCAGAAGGAATACCTTCACTTACTCATGAAAATAACCATGAAGAAGCAGATACATTGTTAGTTATATGCACACAATTGAGGCTTCTCAAGAGTAAGTGAAACATCACCGCGTTGTTATTTTTTCATCAGACCAATGATGATTCTATTTGCCTAGTACAAGATGTAACAGGATGCAAGGTGTAAACATTGCGCAAAAATATATACGAGATGAAAAGTGAAAGCAAGATATCATACAGTTCATATTGCTAACATTGTGCAGCTACTTATAGTTGTAAAATCTGAGACACTTCTAGGACTGCACGCATCGCATTTACTGGTTATGACACAACAAGAAAGTTCGCTGGAATGGGAAAGCTCTCTTGGTGGAAATATTTCATGAAAGCTGACAGTGACAGACAGCAGCATGTTTCTCCAGATGACATTGTGGAGCTGGTAGAATGTAGTTGCAATGTATGAAATATGGAACTGAGAGATGCAATTGCATGAAACGTGCGCTGTCTTGCACCATAACCTTTGTGAATGCGACAACTGCGAGAATATGGATAACGAACAACACACTATTTCTGATGCAGAAAGTGACAGTGACTGGAGTGTTGACTTGAAAAAGTAAAGTTTTAATCTTTGTTTTCTGAATCTGTCATTCAGATTGATGACGTCATCGTTCACTGGCTTATTCTCAGCAACATAAAAATGTTTTATACTACCTTAAATAGTTCACAATAACTTCGAAAACACAAAATATAGGGCTTGGTATTCTATCCAACCAATTTAACCCATTATTATATCAAAATCACAAAGCTTTTGTTATGACGTCACTATGACGTCATATTTATAAGAGCTAATATATGTAAATAAATATAATTTGGTATATCTGAAGCTAATTGCATACCAAGTAAGGCATTACCAAGCGAAAATATTGTTTTTCATGAACAAATAGCTCAATCCATGATCCCAATCATTGCCATGACGTAATCATGACGTCACCCTCGTAATATCGAGAATTTGTCGTGGCAACATCGTAATACATAATTTGCAAGTCAAAACCTTTCGAATGATGTATAGAAAGTACAATTAACACAAAAGTTCACGGGACCGTTTTTTCGTTTTGAAACTAAAATTCAATTCCTTAAGCACTGCTTCTAGGATATTTAGAGCAGAACGATAAAACAACAAGAAGAAACCGGTTTGACGTTTTCTGAATACGAATATTAAAATCTCACATCTTACAACCTTACTCTGCGCATCTAGGTTGTCGTCTGACGATTACAAGAAATGCAAATACATAAAATTACATAAAAGGATGAATAGTTCTAAAACCAACCAATCAAAATAAGAATAACAGGATATTACTCCTAGCCTTAAAATGTTCTTTTGCTTCAATACACAACACACTAACGTAGGCAATTTCCTGTACTCGAATTCATGTCGAGACATTTACGCAAATTATGAGAAAATAAAGAACAAGTCATAAGTAATATATTTCTTAATATCTACCAACAAGGAAAAGCAATAAATGAATGCGGAGACAAGTGTCGCTGCGCAGAAGCGTATGGAAAACCCCAACACACTCCCCTCCTTGACTCAGACTGAGTCAAGCATAGAGCGAGTTTTCCATTGCGAGTCCTTAGCTGCGGCCCGCTGCGATTTAGCCCGTACTAATTCCCCGTTTTCCTTTGGTGCCATTCCTTCCTCACATCTGACACTCCGTTCATCTTTCTCATTCTCATTCCCTTCACATTCCTGCACATCCCTACCATTCACCTCAAAAGGAAATAATTTCTGCAAAGGTCTATTCATAAATTGTGGCTTACCTCTTGTCATTGTTCGTACCTTTGCTCCTCGCACAATTCCATCTCTTCCCTTGATCAAATCCTCAACCCGACCCATCTTCCATTGACTTCTTTTAACGTTGTCTTCTTTGATCAGTACGACGTCCCCAACGCCTATCTCAATCTCCTTTTCTGCACTATTTCTGTGGATTTCTCTTAAATCTATAAGATATTCATGTCTCCAACGAGACCAAAATGATCTAATTTCTTAATTAGATAACGAAATCTTCTGGTATATGCTGTCGAATCCTCAAGGTCATCTACCTTAAAATCCACTTCATCTGCAAGTTGATTCAATCTTCTTCCATGCATTAAATGAAAGGGGGTTAAGGGTTCATATCCCACTTCATCATATATATATGTCAATGGCCTAGCATTAAGGGTTGTTTCTACTTCGATCAAAACTGTCAATAACTCACCATATGCCATTCTTGCATTTCCCAAGGTTTTCTTAAGGCAGCGTTTCACTGTGCCAACCATGCGCTCGAAATACCCACCCCACCAGGGGCTTCTTTCCAGATTAAATTTCCAGTTTATTCTTCTTGCCTGCAAAAACGACAAAACAGAACGATCACGTGCAAGAGTGTCTAAGAATTTGTTGGCAAACTTGAAAGTCTTAGCATTGTCCGAATTAATCATGGCTGGTGTTCCTCTCCTTGCTGTAAAACGCCTAAGGCTTAGGATAAACGATGGTCCAGATAAGTCCTTGACTAAGTCTAAGTGAATTGCTCTTGAATTACAGCAACTGTATAACACTATATAACATTTATCCATATCTCCTGTATCTCCTTTGTAATACAGTGGGCCAGCAAAATCTATCCCTACAAAAGTAAATGGTGGTACTTCTTTAACCCTGAAATCTGGCAAATCTGCAACTTGTGGGGATCTAAAGGCCTTGCCTTGAATCTTCTTGCAAACAATACATTTACTCAACAATTTCTTAATATATTGCCTGCCCTTGACTATCCAGAATCTGCTTCTGAATTCTGCAAGAGTTGTCTTCAGACCTCCATGGTGTACCTTACTATGAGCGGAAAGGATAACTAGATCTGAAAATCTGTCATCTCTTGGCAAAATGATTGGAAATTTGCAATCTAAATCTAGCTCTGAATTACTTAATCTTCCTCTGCATCTTAGCAATTGATCTTCCTCTACGATTCCTAGATTCTGAGAGAGTTCCTTAAAGCCTGGTTCCCGCTTCATTCTATCTTGAGCTTCAATAATCCACTTCCTTTCAGCATTGTGAATCTCTTCAACACTCAACACTCCCTTAGTCTTTTCTACATTTCTTTTCTTTGCCTTAATATTCTTGACAAATCGTAATACCCATGCAGTTACTCTCAGAAGTCTGTCAATAGAGCTAAACCTTTCCTTATCTATGATATTTGACAATCCTGCATTCTTTCCCTCAGCTATGGTCAACATGGTACTTATCTTCTTTCTCTCTTGTCCTATTGCCTGAGAATCCTCCAACAGCAGTTCTTTGGGCCAATGCTCTTTCCCGATAAGAAGCCAGTGAGGACCCTGCCACCACAACCTACTTTCCTTTAGGGTGCTTGCTGTGACCCCCCTTGAGCCTAAATCTGCTGGATTGCACACTCCAGCACAATGACCCCAATTGTCCTTATTGGAAAGCTTGAGAACTTCATCTACCCTATGTTGCACAAACTGTCTCCATTGCCCATTGTTGTTAATCCAAAACAAGGCAGTCTTGCTATCAAGCCAGTATCTTATGCCATCTATCCTAACCTGTGTACTTAAAGCCTTATGCACAACATCCATCAGTGTAGCTAATATTCTGGCCGACATTAATTCAAGCCTGGGAATACTTAATTCCTTGAGAGGGGCAACCCTCGTCTTAGCAGCAATCAAATTAGAACACACTTTTCCTGCTTCTGTCTCATACACCAAGTAGACCATGGCGCAATATGCCTTTTTGCTGGCATCAGCAAAGCCATGCAAATAACAGTTCTTAATCTCTCCTCACTTTTGTCATAAAGGCATCGTGGCAATGAAATCTTTCCCACAGCATTCAAATCACTCACCAAGGCACTCCATTTAGCTAACTGACTAGCTGGTAGCTCATCATCCCAGCCTAGCTTCTGCACACAAAGTTCCTGGAACAAAACCTTGGCATTCACCGTTATAGGGCTAATAAGACCTAGAGGGTCAAATATCTTAACAAGCGAACTCAAAATACTTCTCTTGGTAACCTTATCATTCTCAGTCACACTCCCAAGTTTAGATAAGTCAAACTCAAAGATATCCTGTCTTATGTCCCAATTTATACCTAATACCTTAGTCTTTCCTTCAACATTGCTAATTCCTAAGGTTTCTTTGGCATAACTATCCTCATTCATCTCAGCATTTGCACCATTTTTCTGATCACTTGTCAAAGTCTCATTGAATTCCTTAGCTAGAATAGCATCATTGGTCTTCCATTTTCTCAAGTTAAATCCACCTCCTCATTCTCTCCTTAGCCTTGACATACATTTGTTTAGCATCTTGCAATTCAGAAGCTCCAAAGACCAAATCATCAACATAGAAGTTTAATGCTAGCCTATTTGCAAATTCTGGGTCTTCTTCCTGATACTTACTTATGTGGTACCTAAGCACAGCATTCAATAAAAATGGCGAACAATTCACTCCGAACACCACTCGATTGAAACGGTAAACTTCTATCTCTGAATCTTCTGCTCCTATATCTTTGACCCAAAGAAATCTCAAGCAATCTCTATCTGATGGATCAATCTCAACGTTCAAAAATGCTTTTTCGATGTCGGCAACCATGGCTATTTTATATTCACGAAATCTAACCAATATATCAAAGAGTAGGGGTGTAAGTGGTGGGCCTACATGCAAACAATCATTAAGTGATATACCTGTCTTGCCATCCTTTGAAGAAGCATCATAAACTATTCTTACTTTTGTAGTCTCTGCATCACTACGAATCACTGCTTGATGCGGAAGCATGTGGACTTTCTCAGGGACTTCTAGCTCAGCCACTTTCTCAATGATATTTTCTGCCAACTGATCTTTGATTATCTTATCATAGGCTGCCAAAACTGGTGGATCTCTTTTAAGTCTTCTAATCTGTCCTTTCAATCTAGAAAAGCTATTAGCATAATTAGAGGGAAGGGGTTTATGCCCCACCTTCCAAGGCAATTTAACTGAATAACGCTCTCCTGTAAAGGAAACATTATCAAGTAAATCATCATGCACATCATCCCTATTTTTTATGCCAAGTGTTTCAAGGTCCCAGAGTTTATGCATCTCATGCTCTGTTTGGTTTCTTTCTTGTGCAGTAAGCAAATTATTAACTGGGCTATCAAGAATTAGATTACAATCAACAAGATTCATTGACTCACCTTTTAATGGGCCAGACAATACCCATCCTAATTTGGTTTTCACAGCAACAGGATCTCCTGGCTCCCCTCGTATGGTTTGCTCCTCCTGGAAGCTCCAAAATTTGTCCATGCCAATCAAAACATCTACTTTTAGTGTTTCCTGTGAGCGACAAACATCTGAAAACCAAAGATTAGTCAAATGCTTATACTGCTGTTTCACAGTTTCAATATGCTCATTGTTAATCTCAGCAATTTTATCCACAACAAATGCTTCTACTTTAACACCCTTATCTTTCCTCAGTGGCAACAACTCAATCTCTACCACATCTCGTACTTTCTCATCCACTTTCTCTGCACCAAAGGTCCTTATTCCTAAGGATTCCTGTCTAATGGGGGCTAGTCCCAAGCGCTGCACTACTTCCCTTGCAATAAATGTCTTATGGCTACCTGTGTCAAAGAGAACACGCACCTTAGCTTCCTTATGTCCCTTAATGTTAGCTAATGCAGTCTGCAAGGCTGCCCTCCCCCCGGTTCCTACATGATCTACACAAGAAGTGGCGTTAGCTGTTAGGAAGGTGGTCCACCGGACTTTGGCTCTGCAGACTCTTTGGCATCGCCAGCAGCGCGATCACAAATGGATTCGTGATGTTTACGATTACAACTGCTACACGTACTCTTAGAGCGGCATTTAAAGGCCCTGTGGCCTTTATTTAAGCATATAAAACATCTACCCTGCTTTAAGATAATTTTCTTACGCTCTTCTGTAGTTGTAACGTTCTTACAATCTGATTCCTGATGACTTTCATTACAGAAGGCACAAGTCTTCTTCTTCCCGCCATCTTGTCCAGAATACAAAGCACTTGCACTTGCACTGGCCAATTTCACTGGCTGCCTCGTTTTCATCTCTTCTTCTTTCTTTGGTTTTGAGAACAATGGCATGTTCTTCTCTCGGATGTCCAACTCCGTTTTGAAAGAATCCAGCATTTCCTCGATATCCCAATCCTCGTAGTTCTTGCTTCCTCTGATCATGCATATTCGAATCCCGTCTGGAATCTTCTCCATCAATGCAGGAACCACTATACTGGAATACGTATCTTTGTCGACATTCAGAGCTTTCAATCCTCTGACGTGGGTCTCAATGACGTCATAAAGGTCACGTAATCTGCTGACGTTTTATCACTAAAGACCATGGGCGCGTCCATCAGATCCTTTATGTGGGCTCTTTTGATTATAGAGGGCTTAGCGAATCTTTGTTTCAAGAGATCAAGGGCTGAATCATAGTTTCCTTCTGTTAATTCGAAGCCAGCAATTACTTTCTTGGCCGAATCTTCTAAATAATGTCGCAAATACGCGAATTTATCGACCGTAGAAAGTTCTTCGTTACTGTCAACAGAGCTCACAAAACTATCCCAGAACTCTTGCCAATCTTGTGGCCTCCCACTAAACTTTTTCATTTCAAGCTTGGGAAGTTTAGCTCTTACTCTCCTCCCTGGAGCAACAATTGACGCGGATGAGGCAACACTTGACGTGGATGATTCATGACTTGCAATCGATGCAACTGAACTACGTCTGCTTAAACCTGAATTCACCACAGTTTCTGGTTTATAAATATCTTCAATTGATAACAAAGCTAGATTTACCTTCTCTTTAAACGCTCCGGCTTCCTCTATTTCAATGCGACACATCTCTGCTATCGAATCTTCAGCTTCGTCTTCATTTTCGTCCCTTTCTTCTTCTTCTTCGGGAACGTCTAATGTAGCAGCGAGACTGATGATTTCCGCATCAAGATTCTCCAAAAGTGCCAATTTCTCCTTCAACTGCATCTCTATTTGGCGAATTTTCCTCTCATCTTCCTTATTCTCTTCGATCGACTGAATAAGTTTGGTTACATAGGCTCGATTTCCGCCTCTTACTCTCTTCAGTTTCGTTATTTCATCCATTCTTCACGCACAAGCTCTATCCTTGGTTCGGTGGACCAGAATTTTGAAACTAAAATTCAATTCCTTAAGCACTGCTTCTAGGATATTTAGAGCAGAATGATAAAACAACAAGAAGAAACCGGTTTGACGTTTTCTGAATACGAATATTAAAATCTCACATCTTACAACCTTACTCTGCGCATCTAGGTTGTCGTCTGACGATTACAAGAAATGCAAATACATAAAATTACATAAAAGGATGAATAGTTCTAAAAACCAACCAATCAAAAATAAGAATAACAGGATATTACTCCTAGCCTTAAAATGTTCTTTTGCTTCAATACACAACACACTAACGTAGGCAATTTCCTGTACTCGAATTCATGTCGAGACATTTACGCAAATTATGAGAAAATAAAGAACAAGTCATAAGTAATATATTTCTTAATATCTACCAACAAGGAAAAGCAATAAATGAATGCGGAGACAAGTGTCGCTGCGCAGAAGCGTATGGAAAACCCCAACATTTCACCTTCTAAAAGATCTTTTTTGAAAATCACTGCGAAGATTTTCGATCCTCTTGGTGTGTTGAGTCCTTTTGTTATAACTTTGAAAGCTTTCTTTCAGCAACTCTGTGCGGACAAGGTTACTTTGGATGAGGAAGTTCAAGGAGAAGCCCGCCTCAAATACTATTCTTTGCTTTCTGAACTTCAGAAACTTACTCAGGTTTCTATCTCTCGATGCTATTTCAAGGAAAAGGAAATAGCAAGTATTCAGCTACATGGCTTTTCTGATGCCAGTGAATTCGCTTACGCCACAGTCGTATACTTACGTATCGAATATTTCAAAAAGCGATGTAACTCAAATATTAGAAAACTTTGCTTCACTCAAAGAGTTATCAATGACTGGAATGCATTGCCCAGTGAAGCCATCAACTGCACAACTGTAGAACAATTCGAAAGATTTTATGACAGAATCAATATTGCTAGTAGATATAATTTTAGTTGAAGTAGTTTAGTTGTAGTGTTTTATGTAACCAACAGGGTTTTATATGTCTTTGACTTTCTATTTCCCTTACAGTTTATATTATTATTATTATAAGGTTCATTTCATCTAAAACACGAGTATCGCCTATAAACAAAGAGAGCATTCCTAGATTAGAACTTATGGGGGCGTGTTTATTAGTCAAACATCTAGAATCTATTCAGAACGCATTAAACTTTCCAGAAAATCTGTATAAGGATCCAATTATACAATTTTATTGGACAAATTCGTACACAGTATTGTGCTGGATTAAAAACTTGAAACCTTGGAAACAATTTGTAAGGCATCGCGTTCAGCAAATCTTAAATCTATCTGATAAGAATCAAGGGAGATCCAGCAGACTTGCCTTCTCGAGGTATCCGGGGAAGCGCCCTTCCCGACAAACCACAATGGTTAGAGGATCCAACGTTTTTAACATCTAACTCTGCTGGTTGGCCTAGTGATATTTCCACAGGAAATTTAGATATCGAAAAAGCGTTATCAAGAAATGGTTAAAACTCCAAGGAAATCCACGTTCGCTTTAGTAAACCAACAAGGCTTTAAGAACGTAAACTTGCAATTGGATATTGACAAATTCAATAGCAAAACTAAATTACTCAGGATTTTTGCGTGGATTCTTAGACTCGTCAAGAACGTTAGACTCAAGGATAAAGTCAAAGAATCGAACTTAAGTGCGATATAACTATACGAAGCAGAGAAACGTATACTGTGTTCAATTCAATCTCAATCCTTCGAAAAAGAGTTGAATTATCTATCGAATTAAGAGCATAATCGTAAACCTCCTCCTCTCGAATCTCAGTTTAACTTGTTTGTAGACGAGAATGGTATTCTAAGAACAAGAACCAGACTTAAGAGTGCAACTATAGGATCGGAAGGAAAACAACCTATTCTCTTGCCATCCAAACATCATTATTCGTATCTAGTAGTCGAAGAATATCACAACAGAGTCTTTCATAATGGAATTGTCGATACGTTAAACGCAACTAGAACCAAGTATTGGATGTTAAGGGGTCGAGAAATCGTAACGAAATTTGTACGTCGTTGTATTCTGTGTAAAAAACTAGAAGGCTTGCCCTATAAGACCGTACCGTGAATAGATTTACCGCCTAGTCGTGTAGATGAAGGACCTCCATTTATAAACACGGGTATAGACTTTGCAGGTCCAACATATGCATTAGACAATTCTTCGAAGTCAAATTTCAAGGATTACATTTGCCTATTTACATGCGCTTCGACTCGTGCCGTACATCTAGAACTTGTAGAAAGGTTAGACGTAGTATCATTTCTTCGTGCGTTTAGACGTTTTACAGCTAGAAGAGGACTACCCAGAGTTCATCGAAGGATGTTGAGAAAATAATCCTTTCCAAGGACGTGAAGGCTCACCTCGTGGATAGGGGCATTTCTTGGCAAACTATCGTGCAAAGGGCAGCCTGGCAAAGTGGAATTTGGGAAAGGTTGGTCAGGTCTGTCAAACGTTGTTGGAAGAGATTTATAGGAAGAGCTTCACTTATTCGAGATGAAATAGAAACTTTACTTGTTGAAATCGAAGGAGTTATTAATTCTCGTCCTATAACGTATGTTTACGATGATGTAGAGGGAGTATCTTATCCGCTAACTCCTGCTCAGTTGATCTACGGTTATAGCGTCGCACGATCACCGAATAGTAGAACGTTGGAAATAATTAGCACCAATGTATCGCTTACTAAACGAGCTAATTATCTTCTACAAAGCAACCAACCCTCGCCAATACCTGGATTGCAACAGCGCACATCCAAATCATATAAAACACGCTACACCTTTTAATCTGGCCAAACGTATAATTATATTTGTTTCTGACACTGATCTAGTAGAACACCGACTCAAAGAACTCGAAATTGGCTTTTAGATTGGAAGTATCCTGAGAATAAACAACCACCAAACATAAACAGGTTTATCACTAAAGCAAAATTCTCTTCAACGCAAGATACAAGCAAACACCCCCCCCCCTGGTATCGTACTCTATAATAATAGTCGCTGTAAACTTTGCAAACGTTACCTTCAACCTGTTTCATCGTTTAAAACTCCTACTGTCACTTTGCTCTCCGTCGTTGCTGACGACATATGAAGAAAATTTCTTTCACGCTTGGCACGCCCTTTTGAAATGACGTTAACATTTTATTACATTTTAAAAATGTTAATATATTTTCTTGATCGTACATACTATAAATATCGTAGCATTTATCTTGTAAAGTCACAGTCTGATGATAGCGTTAGCTTGAAAGACCTTAGTGTTTGATAAATCTTCATTCATCGCACTGATTTTTTTCTTAATTAGAAGTGTGCAACACGAAGAATACACTAATTTCTCAGTAAATATTTTTTAATCTCATTAAACGTATCTCATCTCTAGCTCGATCTCCAAGAACTCACAAAAATCTAACGAATCTACAAATTACAAACAGAAAATCCCTATGACAACATTACAAATTAGCCAGTCATATTAGAGTAAAATCGAAAAGGTATAAAATAATTATATTCGTTGCTATAAATAAAAATAAACACACATGGTCGATTATGGTTACTACGGTGATTTCATGTGAACAATAAAAAGTTAAAAACAAAGCATAAACAATGAACATGTGGCCGCGGGACAGCACAAAGATATGCGGGTTTCCCGACATAGTGTACAAAAAGTTTTTCTTGAAATAAATTGTGTTGAGAATCGTTCTCTGTTTCATTTGCTTGCATCCAAATCTTTTAGTATCCATTTATCGTCATTTTTCGTACCCTATATACCTTTATTTATGTATTTGCTTATGATGAAGCATTGTATTGATTGTAACCAAATAATTGTGTTTTCTAGATTACCGATACAACTGCCTCCCATAACAAGAGATGGTGTATGTTGTTTTTCCTTTTAATTAATCCATATACAGAGGGAAAAGATAGAGCCTGGCGTGTTCACGACTTCCATTAATTTCAAATCTTTATTGGTTTAAAAGGTTCAAAATTGTTACAATCCATATCGCTCTCCTCGATCTCCTATGACATTATGTCCAACTCTGCTTGGGGAATGGTCTATGACACTCAATTTAGAAAAATCAAATAGCTTCAACATTGAATTACATCATATGAACACATTTAAAGTCTTTTGTCCGAATTATTGCTCTTTCACAGCGAAAATCGTAGTCTTGTTGATTACGTCACGGGGCTCGGCAGAATTAGTTCAGTTATGCTGTAAATAAATTCAGTAGCTGGATAATGTTATTGGAAAACTCATCGCTGAAAATATTCAATGAGTGGTTTTTGAAAGGCCTCTTCAATGTATTTAGAAAGTTTTGAAGCCTGTCTCGAATATATTTTACCATCGGGGGCAGAAAGGCATTTCAATTTTCAAGTACAGCCTCCTCAAACGGTCGAACGCGAATTCCTTGGTTAATTATGAAGATAAGAAAATTGAAAGAAGAGTTAACACTGTTTTGAGAGTTCATAGCCCAAGAACCCATTTTTACTGAAGCTGATTTGACGTAACCAGGCTAAATCTGAATTAACTTAATATCGAATTAAACAAGGTTTAGCATTAATCAATTTTTGAATATTTCACAAGTCTTTGATTTTTTTGAACAAATCATATCAGGCAAATCAAAACATCCGAAAAGCCCCCTGTAGCCCTCAAACGAATCTGCCAGCGCTCACGTGTAGCGCGATTGGATGAAATGGTTGACAAGCGCTTGTTTCGTGGGAAAAACTGCACGTGTCTTGAAATTCCCTAGCATGTTGAAAGTTTCTCTGCATATCATAAATTGTTCATCAGATTTTGTCCCGCAAAACTGTTGTAGAACAACTACAATTTGAATTGAGTTGGTGTTTTCTAACATAACTTCTCAGAAAATAAAACTGAAAAGCTTTTCTGAAAAGGTAACTAAGATTTATATGTTGTTCCATCTGATGCTTTTCTGTTTTTGTTTGCTTACGGAGTATTGTATACAATTCAAAGGGCTGATTTTATCAAAAAGAGAAATGGGAAAAAAGCTACTTTCTTTGTCTCCATTCAATTTAAACTTGAGGTATTACGACATTCGTAACAAATGCGTTTTTAATACGATAATAACGCCTAACAATGTTGTTAACCCAGAAATATTTTCTGAAGTATTTTCATTGAACAAAAGTAAGATATGTGTTGGAGGCCATCGTGAATTTTTCCCAAAAATGTTTTGCTCTGCCTGCTTGAAGCCCCCAAGACGACTTAGATAAATGTAAAACGCCCGGGGGGGAGGTACTTAGTATAATTTGGGTACGGGTATGTGCCGCCCATATGGGTGGGTTTTGGGCCCTGAAATTCTCTAAACATGGGTATGATTTTTACCAAAACTCCATAAAAGTGGGTAACAAATTGAAGAAGAGTCGAAAGTTTGACTTTAATTCGGTCAGAAAAGTGGAAAAATAGCGTCAAAGATGTTCGTAGTATAATATCACGCAACAATAAGGCCTAGAAAGTCATATTATTCTTGTATTCCGATTATTTTTACTCATAAAATAGGGTCTGCTTCTGCAAAGGTCTACATTATAAGTGGGCGGGTTTCCGAAATCTGGGCGGCACATCCCCGTCCATTCATAAGCCATGTACCCCCCGGGGTAAAACGTAATTCGACAAATTTTGTGTGACGTAGAATGGTTCTATAGCGCTTCTTCAAAATGGTTGAATTTATTGTATTCATTATCGAGTCACATGCCATAATAATTTTATCACAAACCTTAAAACTATTTCGACTGATTACTCGTTCGATATCTCAGAAGATTTCCTTCCAGTGACTACAATTCTAAGTTTCTCTCTTCGTGCAGATTTCTACTTCAATTTCACATTTCACTTACAGTATTATACTTGTTTCGATCGAACTCTTTCTACAACAACTGAAAATTTCATAAACAATTCATATGACCACAGCATATGGCCTAGCAGCTATGATCAAATCATGTTACCGCAATTGATAATGATAAAAGAATATTTTCACCGGATGAAAATATTTTCAGCCTAAAAACCCTTTTAGTACAGGAAACCAAGAAGAACCCCCCTAGGGGTTTCTCTATGTAATATAACTCAAACTGTGTGCTCCAGCAAGACTTCTTCAGTAACTCCCAATATAAGATATAGCTGCTCGACATGACACCGAGAGCCATCGCTGCCAAATTGTGCTTGGCCTGGAACATTTTAGTAGGCCTAAGGTAATGCTAGAAAGCGGGAGGAATTCAAGGAGGAACATTAAAGCGTAAAGTTGTATATCATTTTCTATTCCTGTACAATTTTCAGGACATTGTTTGTGCCAGTTGCTTTTTCAATTTTTGTTGCATTTGCCAAGATTTTTTTCTGCAACAACGCGTCTATTTAGGCGTCTTACCAAATTGAATTTGATCTACCTTTCGGTATGACATAAATAGAAAAACTTTCCCCTTTTAATATTTGAATTTTGTTAATGCTACCCCGCGATTTCATCTAGGCCTACTATAGTGTAAAGAAAGTATAGGTAGCTTGTCTATATATTGCTATATCTACAGAACATTGCATAAGCATAAACACCCTAGGTAATGTCTGCGCAGTATTGTGGAGGATGTGCAGTAATGTGGAGGGATTTTCGCAGTAATATGGAGGTG
>JACTAT010000277.1:0-30406 GCA_014526335.1 Chrysaora quinquecirrha | reverse complement strand
GAAACGGTCTTGGTGCTGCTCTGCATTCAGGGCCTATCCATGGGTGTTCTTCACAATATGAACATAACTGTCCATTCTTCTCTCTGCAAGAGTGCTTGATATACTCGTAGTACTTTGCGCCTTTGTTTACATGATTTGCAATAAACTTTTCAATTTTCTGAAAATAATGCGTACCTGGACAAAGCTTCCTTTTTTCGGCTGATGAATTAAGGAATTGATGAAGATACTCTGTGTCAACAAAGAACAGTTCTTTCACGTTAGAAGAAACATATGATTTCATATATCCCCCAGGAGCTACTGCACCATCAATTCTCAATGCAATTTCTTCTGAAACCTTGAACGCGTTGTACTCCATCCTTTTTAGCTCTACCATCTCAAGATCTTGATGAGACATACCTTTTATTTGCTCAGCAGTGAGGTCTTCAAACGCTTTCTTGTACTCCCATGTGATACACCCCCCATCGCAAATAGCATCTCCCACGTAACTCTGGCACCTTTCAACATCATTTAAGCTGCTATCATTGTTTGCTAAATGACATCTCGTCAGCCAATCAGCATCAGTTATTCTTATTCTCTCTGCAGTTCTGAAAGTGACATCTTTGTTGGAAACGGCCACACCAGGCCCTCCATCAGTGAACTCTAAAATCCTACTTTTCAGTGCAGGTAAGGACAAGGATACCCTGCCTACTAATTTGGCAATGACAGTAAGCAACTGATCAATCTCACTCCATATAATCATATTATCTTCTTGTGAAGTGAGAGCATTCATTATGTTCTCTGCTTGATTAACAATTACTTTGGCATCATCTAAATACTGCAATATTTTCCTGTTCTCTTTGTGTTAAAAGATTTGTGTCATGAACAACAGAATCAGCAGCAGATTTCACATGGTACACTAGGGAAGAGAGCCTCTCTTTCTCATATTGTCTGTATACACAACTGTCAGTATTTCTAGAAATGAGCATTACATCTTCTTTTTCTGTTGAATCTGTGTAGTGCACCAATTTGTCTTTTATGTGAATAAGAAAACTGTTGAAAGTCCTTGAATTCTTTCCCTGCAATTTTGCAACATGATAGAGATATGGATTTTCATATCTTATCCGCATGGCTTCACTTGCCCAGACAGATCCACTGCTTCCAACAAAGTGCTTTGGTCGTACATACACAACTGTGTCATCCTCATCAATACAGATCTCATCTTTTCCATTTAATGATTTGATACTTTTTGTCATAAATCTATGTGTAGCTGGAGTGACATTCACCATGCTTGTTGGAAAGTCATACTTTGTCAGCTTCCTAGCATGATCCTCATTGGTTGGTTGTATAACTGCTTGATTTCTGGCACTCATCATGCCCGTACTTGTACCAGGGCAAATATATGCTTTGTCATCTTCACTAATTTCAACTGTGTACTCATGGCCATCAACATTTTCTTCCCCACATGAACCTCTGGATGTTCTTTCTGTGTGCCCTCTGATGGTGTGTCAGTTCATTGTCATTTGACTCTGCTTTTGGTGGTTTTTTGGTGCAGAAGAGGCCTTTCCCAATGTGGTTACGTGCCTGCTTTGATCTTTTATTTTTGGCTCTTCCTCTGTTGTAAACTGTGGTTGCAGATCTAATGACAGGTAAACCCTTCTGACTCTATTAAAATTTGCAATCTTCAATAAATCTCTTTTCTTAACACGATGATGTAGATACATGACTGCATCATGCCTCCTACCATGGGCCGTTGACTTGCTATCAATGCATTGCAATAAAAAATCCTCATCCTCCTCATCCAATGACATATGACGTCCTGCACCCAAACGTCTCATTCCTGTTCTGTTCTTTGTGATTAGTTTTTTCTGCTCTCTGCGGATCATTGATTTGAACTTTATCTTAGAAGACTTGCTGTCACAAGAGATAACACTCTCAAGTTTCCCTACATGTTCTTTCAACGCTTGCATATCTTCTTGAATATCATCAAGTTGTGGCTTTGTCCATCTGTCTGCTTTGAGAAAATGTGTATTCTCATAAGCCTTGACCTTAACCTGAGCAGATTTTAATTGTTTATAGAGTCTTTCCCTGACAATCGCCTCTGCTTGTTGGCTTGCTTCTGTGCGCTCTTTAATAGCCTGCTTTACCTCATCAATGTTCTTTACAACTCTATCACTGTCCATGCCAAGTTTCTGTATTTCCTTTCTTGATTTATTTACTGCTATCAACGCACGGATAATCTTTTTGTCCCATTCACTGTCAACACATTGCATAAGTTCTTGTACAAATGTACAATCTACCAAAAATCTTTCAAATTCCTGAGACTTTTCATTAAAAGCTGCTTCAAAGAATAATTCCAAATCAGCTTCATTTGATTTCAACACAATAAACTTGTCACCAATTATATACACGGACAAACCATATTTTGGATGGACAAGCAGTTCTTTAAAGCGTTTTCTTGCATTTTTTGTGTTACAGTCTCCATACATGCCATCTCTGTTATAGCCACGGAACAAGGAGTATGCTTCGTCAAGATGCATGAAACTGACACGGCTGTCTTGGTTACCAATACTAGGACAGGTAACAGTAGCAAGAAGCATCTGCCAGACAGCTTTCAGACCCATTAAATGACATAAGTGGCTTGAAATTTCATCACTTGATATTGCCCTGTTGGAACTTTTAATGCCTTTTATATGCCCCTCGAGAATGGACAAATTATTATTCACTCCGCACGTTTGACAAGATTTCAGGACAAAGCTCTCTGAAGAATTTAGGCCTAGGCCCGCTTTGCACTTCTGGCGAATCTCGGTACGAAGTTCATTCTTTTTCGTTTCTTTTCATTCGATGCACCAGGTTTCCCCATCTTTACATTTTGGTTGCATCAGGAATTATCGCCATGTTCTGGAACTGTTAATCGGCAGTGTTCAAAGATATAAGCATTGGTTCATGGTTTGATGATCTGATATTTCATTGCAATGCAAACTCAATGCAAGCTGGAAAGTCCAGGATTCTTCCCGCCACTGATCTGTCTGTCCCCTGTGGACAAAGAGACAGCAGCAACAACAAACTCAGTGTGCGGTGAGGCAAGTTCAAAATGGAGGAAGTCGGGGAGTTTTTGAAGCGAAACAAGTTGGATGTATACATCGATAACTTTGAAGATGTTGGCTATGATGACATGAACCAGTTGCTGTCAATGAACAACAATGAACTCATGTCTGTAGCAACTGAAACAAACATTGAGAAGCCAGGCCACATAAAAAGATTTATTGCTGCCATTGAAATCCTGAAGTCCTCATCACTCATCAGCTTCCTCCTCAGGCCAAACATCATCGTCGTCAAGTGCATCGTCAACAAGCACTTCCAAGGACTCTGGAAATCAAGAAAGCTGTACCCAGAGCCAAGGAGATGTTGCTACTATCAACAAAAGTGATCATGGTGATGACCCTAAGAATCTGCCAAAAGCAATACAAGATATGTACATCCCAAACCCTCATAATGAGCAACTGAAATTTTACAATGCCCTGTTGTTCAGTTTGCACAAGTCTTCTTATGATCTCATATCTCCTGTGCAATTCGAAAATTATGTTATGAGTCAGCGTCATCAGAGATGGTCAGTTGAAAAGGAGTTCAAGGCAGTTGAGGCTTTTTTTGAATCTGCAACTTCAAAAGAATCTCTTGAAGGAAATGCCATAAATATAAGGAAATATACAAGTGTTGATGCATCAAAGTTCCTTGCAAAAGATACCAAGAGGGCTGAAAACACTGTTGAATATGTCAACAGACTATATTCAAGGCTAAACAAGCTCAAAAGCTTGTTCTCAATTTCAAGTCATCTTTGTATGACTCTGAATATGTTGTAAAACATTGGAAAGCAAATGAACTCATGTACTATGACGAAAAATTGGTAAAAATTAGCAACATGATGCAACCCATTTCAGATCTAGACATAAAGCTGAATAATACACTTCAGTCTCTTAAGAGAAAGTTTTCCAAGGTAGATATTGATATGGCAGAAAAGAACAGGAAAAGAAGGAGACAGGCAGAGAATGCTAAAGCTGATGAGAATATTAAAACAAGTCGCCTGCTTGCAAGATGTGCAGAGGTAATCAAGGTGGTTGCACCTGCTGATTTTGCCCATCTTGATTGTGTTCAAATGCAAAAAGAGAAGTGCATAACTTTGGTTATAAGTGAAGCAGATTAAAACCAAGATATCATTTGAATGCGTTGACATACTTAATCTCAAATGGTGTCTTCTGTGGCGCTGCAAAAGAGGATGCCTTAGTGGCAAAGGATCAACTTCAAGAGAGCCAGATTGTGACAAAAGGAAGGAACATAACAGGGAAGAATTCTAGCGAAGAAACGAAAAAAGAACATCAGAGACAAAAGAAACTGATGTGCAACTTTTTAAAGAAAGCTGACAAATGAATAATTTTGAAAGTCTGCATAATGTTTCAAGAAAAGTGATTAATAGTCAAGTTGAAATAACAGAAGGAAACTATGATTCAGCCCTTGATCTCTTGAAACAAAGATTCGCTAAGCCCTCTATAATCAAAAGAGCCCACATAAAGGATCTGATGGACGCGCCCATGGTCTTTAGTGATAAAACGTCAGCAGATTACGTGACCTTTATGACGTCATTGAGACCCACGTCAGAGGATTGAAAGCTCTGAATGTCGACAAAGATACGTATTCCAGTATAGTGGTTCCTGCATTGATGGAGAAGATTCCAGACGGGATTCGAATATGCATGATCAGAGGAAGCAAGAACTACGAGGATTGGGATATCGAGGAAATGCTGGATTCTTTCAAAACGGAGTTGGACATCCGAGAGAAGAACATGCCATTGTTCTCAAAACCAAAGAAAGAAGAAGAGATGAAAACGAGGCAGCCAGTGAAATTGGCCAGTGCAAGTGCAAGTGCTTTGTATTCTGGACAAGATGGCGGGAAGAAGAAGACTTGTGCCTTCTGTAATGAAAGTCATCAGGAATCAGATTGTAAGAACGTTACAACTACAGAAGAGCGTAAGAAAATTATCTTAAAGCAGGGTAGATGTTTTATATGCTTAAATAAAGGCCACAGGGCCTTTAAATGCCGCTCTAAGAGTACGTGTAGCAGTTGTAATCGTAAACATCACGAATCCATTTGTGATCGCGCTGCTGGCGATGCCAAAGAGTCTGCAGAGCCAAAGTCCGGTGGACCACCTTCCCTAACAGCTAACGCCACTTCTTGTGTAGATCATGTAGGAAACGGGGGGAGGGCAGCCTTGCAGACTGCATTAGCTAACATTAAGGGACATAAGGAAGCTAAGGTGCGTGTTCTCTTTGACACAGGTAGCCATAAGACATTTATTGCAAGGGAAGTAGTGCAGCGCTTGGGACTAGCCCCCATTAGACAGGAATCCTTAGGAATAAGGACCTTTGGTGCAGAGAAAGTGGATGAGAAAGTACGAGATGTGGTAGAGATTGAGTTGTTGCCACTGAGGAAAGATAAGGGTGTTAAAGTAGAAGCATTTGTTGTGGATAAAATTGCTGAGATTAACAATGAGCATATTGAAACTGTGAAACAGCAGTATAAGCATTTGACTAATCTTTGGTTTTCAGATGTTTGTCGTTCACAGGAAACACTAAAAGTAGATGTTTTGATTGGCATGGACAAATTTTGGAGCTTCCAGGAGGAGCAAACCATACGAGGGGAGCCAGGAGATCCTGTTGCTGTGAAAACCAAATTAGGATGGGTATTGTCTGGCCCATTAAAAGGTGAGTCAATGAATCTTGTTGATTGTAATCTAATTCTTGATAGCCCAGTTAATAATTTGCTTACTGCACAAGAAAGAAACCAAACAGAGCATGAGATGCATAAACTCTGGGACCTTGAAACACTTGGCATAAAAAATAGGGATGATGTGCATGATGATTTACTTGATAATGTTTCCTTTACAGGAGAGCGTTATTCAGTTAAATTGCCTTGGAAGGTGGGGCATAAACCCTTCCTCTAATTATGCTAATAGCTTTTCTAGATTGAAAGGACAGATTAGAAGACTTAAAAGAGATCCACCAGTTTTGGCAGCCTATGATAAGATAATCAAAGATCAGTTGGCAGAAAATATCATTGAGAAAGTGGCTGAGCTAGAAGTCCCTGAGAAAGTCCACATGCTTCCGCATCAAGCAGTGATTCGTAGTGATGCAGAGACTACAAAAGTAAGAATAGTTTATGATGCTTCTTCAAAGGATGGCAAGACAGGTATATCACTTAATGATTGTTTGCATGTAGGCCCACCACTTACACCCCTACTCTTTGATATATTGGTTAGATTTCGTGAATATAAAATAGCCATGGTTGCCGACATCGAAAAAGCATTTTTGAACGTTGAGATTGATCCATCAGATAGAGATTGCTTGAGATTTCTTTGGGTCAAAGATATAGGAGCAGAAGATTCAGAGATAGAAGTTTACCGTTTCAATCGAGTGGTGTTCGGAGTGAATTGTTCGCCATTTTTATTGAATGCTGTGCTTAGGTACCACATAAGTAAGTATCAGGAAGAAGACCCAGAATTTGCAAATAGGCTAGCATTAAACTTCTATGTTGATGATTTGGTCTTTGGAGCTTCTGAATTGCAAGATGCTAAACAAATGTATGTCAAGGCTAAGGAGAGAATGAGGGAGGGTGGATTTAACTTGAGAAAATGGAAGACCAATGATGCTATTCTAGCTAAGGAATTCAATGAGACTTTGACAAGTGATCAGAAAAATGGTGCAAATGCTGAGATGAATGAGGATAGTTATGCCAAAGAAACCTTAGGAATTAGCAATGTTGAAGGAAAGACTAAGGTATTAGGTATAAATTGGGACATAAGACAGGATATCTTTGAGTTTGACTTATCTAAACTTGGGAGTGTGACTGAGAATGATAAGGTTACCAAGAGAAGTATTTTGAGTTCGCTTGCTAAGATATTTGACCCTCTAGGTCTTATTAGCCCTATAACGGTGAATGCCAAGGTTTTGTTCCAGGAACTTTGTGTGCAGAAGCTAGGCTGGGATGATGAGCTACCAGCTAGTCAGTTAGCTAAATGGAGTGCCTTGGTGAGTGATTTGAATGCTGTGGGAAAGATTTCATTGCCACGATGCCTTTATGACAAAAGTGAGGAGAGATTAAGAACTGTTATTTGCATGGCTTTGCTGATGCCAGCAAAAGGCATATTGCGCCATGGTCTACTTGGTGTATGAGACAGAAGCAGGAAAAGTGTGTTCTAATTTGATTGCTGCTAAGACGAGGGTTGCCCCTCTCAAGGAATTAAGTATTCCCAGGCTTGAATTAATGTCGGCCAGAATATTAGCTACACTGATGGATGTTGTGCATAAGGCTTTAAGTACACAGGTTAGGATAGATGGCATAAGATACTGGCTTGATAGCAAGACTGCCTTGTTTTGGATTAACAACAATGGGCAATGGAGACAGTTTGTGCAACATAGGGTAGATGAAGTTCTCAAGCTTTCCAATAAGGACAATTGGGGTCATTGTGCTGGAGTGTGCAATCCAGCAGATTTAGGCTCAAGGGGGGTCACAGCAAGCACCCTAAAGGAAAGTAGGTTGTGGTGGCAGGGTCCTCACTGGCTTCTTATCGGGAAAGAGCATTGGCCCAAAGAACTGCTGTTGGAGGATTCTCAGGCAATAGGACAAGAGAGAAAGAAGATAAGTACCATGTTGACCATAGCTGAGGGAAAGAATGCAGGATTGTCAAATATCATAGATAAGGAAAGGTTTAGCTCTATTGACAGACTTCTGAGAGTAACTGCATGGGTATTACGATTTGTCAAGAATATTAAGGCAAAGAAAAGAAATGTAGAAAAGACTAAGGGAGTGTTGAGTGTTGAAGAGATTCACAATGCTGAAAGGAAGTGGATTATTGAAGCTCAAGATAGAATGAAGCGGGAACCAGGCTTTAAGGAACTCTCTCAGAATCTAGGAATCGTAGAGGAAGATCAATTGCTAAGATGCAGAGGAAGATTAAGTAATTCAGAGCTAGATTTAGATTGCAAATTTCCAATCATTTTGCCAAGAGATGACAGATTTTCAGATCTAGTTATCCTTTCCGCTCATAGTAAGGTACACCATGGAGGTCTGAAGACAACTCTTGCAGAATTCAGAAGCAGATTCTGGATAGTCAAGGGCAGGCAATATATTAAGAAATTGTTGAGTAAATGTATTGTTTGCAAGAAGATTCAAGGCAAGGCCTTTAGATCCCCACAAGTTGCAGATTTGCCAGATTTCAGGGTTAAAGAAGTACCACCATTTACTTTTGTAGGGATAGATTTTGCTGGCCCACTGTATTACAAAGGAGATACAGGAGATATGGATAAATGTTATATAGTGTTATACAGTTGCTGTAATTCAAGAGCAATTCACTTAGACTTAGTCAAGGACTTATCTGGACCATCGTTTATCCTAAGCCTTAGGCGTTTTACAGCAAGGAGAGGAACACCAGCCATGATTAATTCGGACAATGCTAAGACTTTCAAGTTTGCCAACAAATTCTTAGACAGTCTTGCACGTGATCGTTCTGTTTTGTCGTTTTTGCAGGCAAGAAGAATAAACTGGAAATTTAATCTGGAAAGAAGCCCTGGTGGGTGGGTATTTCGAGCGCATGGTTGGCACAGTGAAACGCTGCCTTAAGAAAACCTTGGGAAATGCAAGAATGGCATATGGTGAGTTATTGACAGTTTTGATCGAAGTAGAAACAACCCTTAATGCTAGGCCATTGACATATATATATGATGAAGTGGGATATGAACCCTTAACCCCTTTCATTTAATGCATGGAAGAAGATTGAATCAACTTGCAGATGAAGTGGATTTTAAGGTAGATGACCTTGAGGATTCGACAGCATATACCAGAAGATTTCGTTATCTAATTAAGAAATTAGATCATTTTGGTCTCGTTGGAGACATGAATATCTTATAGATTTAAGAGAAATCCACAGAAATAGTGCAGAAAAGGAGATTGAGATAGGCGTTGGGGACGTCGTACTGATCAAAGAAGACAACGTTAAAAGAAGTCAATGGAAGATGGGTCGGGTTGAGGATTTGATCAAGGGAAGAGATGGAATTGTGCGAGGAGCAAAGGTACGAACAATGACAAGAGGTAAGCCACAATTTATGAATAGACCTTTGCAGAAATTATTTCCTTTTGAGGTGAATGGTAGGGATGTGCAGGAATGTGAAGGGAATGAGAATGAGAAAGATGAACGGAGTGTCAGATGTGAGGAAGGAATGGCACCAAAGGAAAACGGGGAATTAGTACGGGCTAAATCGCAGCGGGCCGCAGCTAAGGACTCGCAATGGAAAACTCGCTCTATGCTTGACTCAGTCTGAGTCAAGGAGGGGAGTGTGTTGGGGTTTTCCATACGCTTCTGCGCAGCGACACTTGTCTCCGCATTCATTTATTGCTTTTCCTTGTTGGTAGATATTAAGAAATATATTACTTATGACTTGTTCTTTATTTTCTCATAATTTGCGTAAATGTCTCGACATGAATTCGAGTACAGGAAATTGCCTACGTTAGTGTGTTGTGTATTGAAGCAAAAGAACATTTTAAGGCTAGGAGTAATATCCTGTTATTCTTATTTTTGATTGGTTGGTTTTTAGAACTATTCATCCTTTTATGTAATTTTATGTATTTGCATTTCTTGTAATCGTCAGACGACAACCTAGATGCGCAGAGTAAGGTTGTAAGATGTGAGATTTTAATATTCGTATTCAGAAAACGTCAAACCGGTTTCTTCTTGTTGTTTTATCATTCTGCTCTAAATATCCTAGAAGCAGTGCTTAAGGAATTGAATTTTAGTTTCAAAAACAATTTGTAAACACAAAATTGGTTAACATGCGTTTTTTAGTATGAAAACACGGAAATAGTCTCAAAGTGATTAATGGAAGGCACACAAAACTAGGGGGGTCCGGGGGTATGCTCCCCCGGAAAAATTTTCATTTTCCAACCTCTAGTATCGCATAGAATGCATATTTTTTGCTTGCCTATGGTGTTGTGTTACATACTGGATATCCGAAGACATCTCACCTCACCTGTTTGTTGAAAACACTTGTTTTCTTGTTGATGTAGAACATTCCAGCCAAAAATACATACTTATTATGCGAAGCGGTGAAAATTTTCATTCTACGTTTATCTACTAGAAACATGCACTGTGTTGTCTGATCTTTCGTTTACTCTACTAATTTTTTCGTGGTTTTGCCTTTTCGTTCTATCTCGCTTTTATTTCGACAACGAGAGAAAGGAGATTGAAGTTTTCACTTTTCACCTCAGCAAGAATATAATAGAACGCTAGAGAGTTCTTTTGAATAAACTTTAAATCTGTACGACGGGATCGTAAAAACACAAGAAAGGTCCGTGCCTTTATAACCCTTCACACATCGAGACCTATTGCAAAAGGAGGGTTGAACAATAGTAAACATGTGGCGTTAATTGCCGCATAATATTAGTCGTAGAACATTTTCCTTGGAACCGAGCAGATGAGGTGAAATGATATCTCTACTCTTTTTCGACATTGAAAAATATTTATTGCCCAATGGTTGTTAGAATTTCTCTTACCCCCACTGATTTTACTGCAGAAATGGACTTTTCTAAAACACCAACTTTTCAACTATTGGGGGGGGGGCGACGGCCCCCCCCTTGCCCCCCCCCCTTCGCTACGCCATTGTTACTATTATTATCATATCTCACACTGGTAAGCAGATTAACTTAGGTCCATGTGTTGTTAAGTAAGTACGCAGGTAAAATAACTAGTAGAACTGTTAGAACAATGGTTAATCCAAGTTAGGTGTAGATGCGGTGAAAATAATGTGCTCGATGAGCTAACCATTCCCACTGAAGAAATCACTGAGGTAAAACCCCAATTAATTTGTCAAGGAACATTCCAGGGGGCCTTTACAAGTCATGTATATTGAGCCTTCATCAGTGTCATACATTACTGCCGTTTTGCAAGCCTTGCATTTGCTAATAACATTATTCACAGAAAAAGAAAGTGCGGTGAAATTTACATATGGACTGCGAGTTGGATAGAAGAACTGTGTAAAAAGCAACAAGGAGAGCACGCAACCCGTGCTCCATGTTTGATAGCTGTCCGTACACGCAAGTAACGCGTTATGTAACGCGTGCGCTGTTTGCTGTTTAGTTGGTTACTGAAAACAGGAGGTGGAGATGCAGAGATGTATCCAGCTCAAGTAAATAGATGAAGTCTATCTTTAATACCGTCTCTTGAAAGCATTTACACTTACCATTGCTAGACACCATTTCTGCTTTTCAATGAATAAATCTTTTTCCTGCGGAGGCTGACCTCTCAACGTATGAACAAGAAACCACCACATAATGAATTTGGACCCAGCAGTTCATGAATTATCATATCTTGCAAAAATTTTTATTAGAGATAACATTGTTTATTACAAAGACGTCATGAAGCAGTATAACCTTGGAACTAACGGTGGAATCATGACATCACTGAATCTATTTGCTACAAAGCTTGATCAAGAAATGTCAAATCTTGGGAGGAGGAGATACGAGGAGTACAAGTGAATTGTGGTGATACTGTATAGAAGTAAAGTTTCATTTTATTAACAAAGATACAGTAAAATGTCTATTGCAAATACTTCAGTCTCTAATTTTTCTTCTAATTTTTCTCTAATTTTTGGTCTCAGATTGAGAAAGTAAGGAACAACTAGAGAGAACTACAAACATAGAAAGGTTAACTAGCAAAACAACCCCACAGTTTTTATGTAAACGATTGATAATAGACTTATGTTAAATGCGAAAAATTGTGCTTTTTCTTCATTCTTGTGCTATAACGTGTTTTTTCGGGGTTTTTGAGTTTACGTAGTTTGGAGTCCAAGCACATAATTCCGCACTTTTCTGAAAAAAGGTACCCCTAAATAATGGCACGTCCCCGTACCCCCAAAAATGTTAAGTTACCCCCCGAGGGTGATGCAGCACATCTCCGTGTGCCAAAAAAGGCAGAAATTACAGGCATCGCCCATAGGTTAGCAAGACAGTTAAAAACGAGGAAAGCTACTTTCTGCCATGAATTTCCTGTCAAGATTGTGTACCGATTTCTCTATGAACAAATCATCATTTATCAAACTTTTCTCCCGATTCCAGTGTCTACTGTAAACAAGGGCAGTGTATAACTTGGCTGCTGCCATTGCCGCTAGACGAACTTATCAGCCCATTTTCGGTCTGTCCTTTTATCTAGATCAACAGAATTTTCGGACAAGTTTGAGATCAAAAGCAGTTTCTCCTCAGAGGAAAATCAAAAATTGTTCGAGACAACGAATGTTCGACATCACGAGCATTCTGGATAGCGGATGATTTTTCTATTTAAACCATTATATCAATACGAGGGGAAATGGAAAAGCGTTCGAGATTGCGAACGTTCGAGATAGCAGGCAGTCGAGATAGGGGATGTCAACTTTCTGCTTCTCCTATAAAGGCAAGAAACCATTTTCTTATGTATTTCAAGTGCTGTCTCATACAAGTGCTTTCTTGTATTATTGCTATCTAATGTAAAAGGATTCTTTGCATAGAGTAGATAAGCTTTTTCTTATGCACGGTATGACTTTGTTTAATCGTCTGGGGGCGTTTATTAAATTGTTGAACTTTCAGGAGGGCTTGTATTCGAGTGAGGCATTTGAAAACGAAGAGGTTTATTTTCAAAATAACCTTTTTCATATGAAGACTTTTAATTACAAGTTCCTCAGTTTGAATTCAATGATTGTTCACAAGGAAGGGCAGAAAAAATCAAGCGAGCGAAAGCCTGTTTTCTATCCCGTTTCATAATAGTCCTCATTTTTTATCCTCATGGATTTAGTTATTTACTAAAATTAACAACGAATTCGACCAACCATACCACAACAATTAGAAAAGGCAGAATTTATACCCAGTTGCCGATCAAAATGCACCAATTAGAAAACTGGAGCTGAATTGATAATGTATTTTCAGCACCAATCAGCTCTCAGGAGCCATGGAATCATGTGGCCAAAAGCTCTCAGGAACCATTTGAATTGGGAACCATACCATGATAGAAGAGTCCAAGTGACAAACGAACTCCCTCTGTCAACACAGATCCGGCCTTTTGATTTTAATGTACTTAGGTTCCAGACCACGAATTATTCACGGTAGCAACGTCGTGTTCAACAGGGAGAGTAAGTAGGGAGAGGAAACTTGCACTATCGAAAAAACTGTCGATACGAAAATACCCGAAGCTCTCTCAAAACGTAACTTTAGGCAAGAATTTAATCATAACAACAAAGCTTGATTTATTTTCCATTTCAATGACAGAAATTGAGTAAGTCGCTCTTCAAAATATGGTACACAATATCGCTTTTTTGATACCCACTGTAAAAACTTTCTTGCAAAATATTTGGAGCAATTCTGTTGGATTATTTAAACCAATCTGAAGAATAATTCTTTACTTTTACTTTTAATCGAAAGACCGTGAAATTGCAAACATTTTCCCACCGACATTTCCTGTGAAAATGGCCGCGTGACTTTAAGCCATTGTTATGAAGAAATGTTTTGGTTGGGCCTATGGCCGCTGTTGGCCGCCATTTTTGACGACCGTTCGAATACTTTTGTCCAGTAACTGTAGTATACCCAAAGATTCTTCTGTTTCTGTTTTACGATCCAGGAAACAATTCATTTCGCAGTGGTTATGAGTCTTGCTTTGCATTTACCTAAAATATTGCACTCTTCATTTTGTTGCAGAATTGTGCTGCTACCTTAGTCCAACCATGCGTCGTAAACTGCTGTTGTCATGGGCAGCTATGGCACTGCTTCTTTTGGCATGCAGAAGTCTTGCACAAATGACTGCCAAATCAAAGACCCAAATCAGTAGCGGAATATCTTCAGGGCAATCATTTGTTGATTTCCTTAGCAAATTGGGAGACCCAAAAGTAGACAAGATGTTCGATAAATTGGGGAAGATTGCGAGCTTTCTTGGTGCTGTTGGAGGATTCGTGTCGTTTATTCTTTCATTTATACCAGCTGGGGAATCAGCAGAATTGATATACATGAAAAAGAAATTTGCAGAAGTAAACATGAAACTTGACCGCATTACAGACATACTTGATGACGTCAAAGATTTGATAACATATGAGAATCAACGATCAACCTATCTAACATCTGCATCAAAAATTTTACATGGATTCAAGAAGTTGACACTGTTCTTCGAAGAATTGGCGAAAACACAGTGTAACAATGTGAAAGATTGTAAAAGGGTAAGATTGCGAATCGCAGCACGTTTTGTAAACGATTTCGATGTCAAACAGCCTTTGTTCACTATCCTTCATGGTGCTATCAAACCAACCTCGGTATTTGGCGATCCTCTCCTAAAAGTCATTCAAAAGACTTTCAAGTGTAACGTTGTTAAACTTGACCATTTCTCAAACAGCATCTTGAAACTTGCATTCAAAGCTCAGCAAGTAATACTAGCACATGAGAAACTGAAAGGAACAAAAATAAGCATAACAAGGAGCATGAATGATTGGCTGGAAAGTATATACAATTTAAGAAAATATACATTTCAAATGAAGAATGAATGCTACAAAAATATTAAGCAAATTATGTATGCTGATATCAAAGATAAAAAGTATCAAGTTGGTGTAAGTTCGAATGAAGATGCAGCAAAACAGTTGAAAACAGTAATGGACAAGAAATATCCATGGCTAGGATGGAACATTTACTCGTACGGAGAATATGATGGCGAAAATCACTGCATTGGGAGTACGTACGGTAAATATTGGACGATGCCAGAGGGAAAAGATAACAGAAAAAGAAATGTCATTTCCAGTTTCTATGATCGTAAGGGAACATATAGCAATCAAAAGTATAAAGTAATTGGGGCGATAAGAGATATATTGAAAGCAACAAACTTCTACGATCAAAGAAGGGATGCATGTAAAATAATGAAAGCTTTGGCAGAAGAGTTAAAGATCACAGATGTATGGAAATACATTGCAAGTTTGAACGTTATGAGATCATATACCGATCTTGTTATTCAGTCTGACAATGATGAATCGTATTTTTCAAAAGAATTCACATTCGAAGGTTTCAGAAGTACAAGCAGATATAATACCACATACAAGGAAAATATTCAATTAGTTGTTTCATTAAAGTCACAAGAACAAGCCGCAGGAGTTTCTTGCAATCTTGGTTGTAATGGAAGGGGAAAATGTGTTGTACATCCATATTCATCAAGCAAATACTGTCAATGTGACCCCCATTATCAAGGTAGTGCATGTGAAGATCGAGCTTCAGCACAACTCTCAAAATCAGTCGATGCTATGCTTGAAACAACTTTACAACTACCCATGTTGAGTGATGTATACATGGACGTGCAAGACCTGAGAGAGTATGTTGGCATTAGTTTTGGGACGACACAAGAAGCGATCAGCAATGTAGAACAAGCATTGACAAAAAACATGAATGATGGATTTAAATGGACCAACCTTATCACACATTATAGCCAGTCAGTGAACTCCATAAATACTCTGCAAGTCGTTTTGAGAAGCTTTATGACCATTATCCGAATAACACAGAAGTTGAGGGAAAGAAACTTTCTAAATATATCCTGGCTGCTCAAGGCATTCAAAAATGGCTGTTTGACATAAATTTTCTGTTTACAGGCAGATCTGGATCAACAATTGCAAACCATAAGCCTTTATTGCATGTATAAATGGAAAAGAACGTCGGCCAGGCATGCACAAATGCATACAAAGCATCCGTGGATCAAATGTGGAAAGAAATGGTCTTATTGCAACAAGTTGGTTTCTTGGTTTGGGCTCAAGCCTTAGAATTTGAAGGAATGTCAACTACGCTCACAGAACGAATTTATAAAAGACGAATAACAAATCAATTGACCGAAATGAGGCTGAATACCTGCAATTACACGATACAGAAATCTGTCAACATAAATTGCACAGGAGGATTTTATTTGCATCCAGGAATGACCATTGAAAACAAGTGTTTGGATAATTATTATGTCACAGGATCATCTTCAACATCATGCAGAACCAACCAGTCAGGATGTGCAGCATGCAACTGTAATCCTTCTGGCTCAGTGACACAACAATGTGATGATATCACTGGAATGTGTCAATGCAAACAAGGTTTTTATGGTGATAAGTGCAATGATCGTGATTGTGTTTGGGGAGCATGGTCAAACAGATCTTGTTCGAGATCATGTGGATATGGTGGTAGCACGACTGGAACACGTGTTCATGCTATTGCAAAACGAGGAAATGGAAATCGCTGCGTAGGCCCATCAGTATCCACTGAGAGCTGTTTCGTTGAATGTTGCTATGGATTTTCTCATTGCAAATCCAAAGCATCTTGTATAAAAGTCCCAGTAATGAAGCAGGAGGATAGAAATTGTTATACTGGTGCTTGCATGGCTGTAAGATTAGCAGTAAAAATTGCTAGAGCCTTCACTATGAGAGCTAAATGCCCAAGAGGATGATTTCCTAGGAGATTGCATTGAGATGTCCTCTAAAAGAGCTACATGACTGTAACCCTTTAACATTTTATTTTTCGGAATATATCATTTTATTTTATTTTATCGGATGATTTGCTTATTTAAATCTATTCCATACTACGATTTAAAGGACTTTTTAACATAATATTTAAATGGGGGTGATAAAATCAATAAAAATAATTCTAAAACTTAAGAGTATAGGGGGTGCTATTATGTTAATCATTATCAATATTGTTATGTTTCAACATGCTAGTTCTTGACCGAAGGAGTTTTTCTCTGTCTCAAATACTCTTACGCGCTGGATTTTCTTGCTGCACATCGTTCTATCAGTGCTAAAATATTTAACATATTTGTATGCGCGTAATGACTTCACTGCAAATTCCAAAAACTTGATCATTCATTTTGCTTAGTTTATGTTATGAGCTATGCTCCTGGAAGTAATGTACACAGGTACAGTGCATGAATTAGATCAGAACCATCAATCTTTGAAATGTTAAGTTATTTGTCCTTTAGCATTCCTCCCGCTTTAACGTTCAATTTTTCTTTACCGTGTAAGTCAAATATGCTTATGTCGATCAAAATATAACGTTTACGTAAATTCAATCATACAATTTATGGATAACATCAATTCAAACTTTTTTATCGTCTGCCTCTTCGTCATTAAATTTCACGAAATGAGCAAGCAATTGGAAAGAACTGCCATAAACCACTCACTGCACCGAACCGAACATTATTGTAAAATTGGGATAGATTCACGAAACAAAAACTATCAATTATAGTAACTGCCCGGACTGCCATAAACCTCTAGTACATATTAGTTAGTTAGTTAGTTAGTTAGTAAGTTAGTTAGTTAGTTAGTTAGTTAGTTAGTTAGCTAGTTAGTCACAGACATAAATTCATAAGTCCAAGATGTCATAAGAGTTCTCTTATGATATGTTCATAAGGCGTAAGTAAGTCTCAACTGGAAAACATGGAAACAAAAGAATCAGTGTATTGTTCATTAGCGAAAGTGAAAGACGTCATCAGAGATAAAAATAGATTGGGCATGTGCTACATTTATGTGTGGATTCCCTTTATAGTGAGGGAGATAAGCAGAAGAATTGTGCAAAGTGTGATACAAGCACCAAAATTTCAGAAAATACTAAGTTTGATACGCTGAAAAAGATGTGATATAGACCCAAGTCATATCTTGCCCCTAAGTTCTATTTTTAGACTGGGGTAATCTGGTCCAGACCCCCAATCGTACAATTGGCCATAAGCTGAGAACGCCAGGTCATAGAAAGTCACAAATCACAACATAAATGCAGTTTAATACGCTGAAAAAGATGTAATATAGACCCAAATCATATATTGCCCCTAAGTTCTATTTTTAGACTGGGGTAATCTGGTCCAGACCCCCATTAGTTCCATTTGCCATTAACAGAAAAGGCCAGGCCATAGAATGTCACAATTTCACAACATAAAGGCAGTTTAATACGCTAAAAAAATATGTGATATAGACCCAAATCATATATTGCCCTAAGTTCTATTTTAGACTGGGGTAATCTGATCCAGACCCCAATCGTACAATTGGCCATAAGCTGAGAACGCCAGGTCATAGAAAGTTAAAAATGATGCGATATAGACCCAAGTCATATCTTGCCCCTAAGTTCTATTTTTAGACTGGGGTAGTCTGGTCCAGACCCCCAATCGTACAATTGGCCATAAACTGAGAACGCCAGGTCATAGAAAGTCATAAATCACAACATAAATGCAGTTTAATACGCTGAAAAATATGTGATATAGACCCAAATCATATATTGCCCCTAAGTTCTATTTTTAGACTGGGGTAATCTGGTCCATACCCCTAATTGTACCATTGGGTTTAGAGGAAGAACGACAGGTCATAGGAAGTCGTAATTCACAGTCAAGGGCAGTTTGATGCGTCAAAACGATGTTATATAGACCCTATTCACATCTTACCCCTAAATTCTATTTTTAGACTTGAGGTTGATTTGCCCAAGTTCAGCCAATGCATAAAATTGGCCTGCAGCTTTGCAAATTATGTAGATATGTGGGCTATGCAGCATATGTAAAGCGAAAGAAGATAATATAAAGAGAATCTCGACAAAATCGACAAAATCGCGGAAAGGGAATTCGGCTTAGAGTAGCAGAGTCTGCTCTTATTCCAAAAAGCTGGAAAAATTGTATGCTGTTGGTCGTGACATCTGCACCGGCATCATGTTCTGGTATGCGATGCCTGGATTCGATACAGTATGTGCAGTTGCTGGATTTGCTGGATTTCAGCTATGTATAGAATCAGAGTTTGATTAAATTGCAATCATTACCAGATGTTATTAAATGGGGCTGGTAATTTACAGATGGCACCCTTACACAATGGCAGAATTAAGGGTCCGGGCTAGAGTACCGCTGTCTAAAAATAAAAGTTAGGGGCAAGGTATAATTCGTACCTATATAACGTGTTTTTTAATGTATCACGGTAAATTGTGACTTTTGGGCCTCGCGGTGAATTGTGATTTTTGGGCCTCGCGGTGAATTGCGACTTTTGGACCTATATAACGTGTTCTTTAATATATCACGGTGAATTGTGACTTTTGGGTCTATATCACATCTTTTTCAGCGTATCAAATTGCGTTTATGTGGTGAATTGTGACTTGCTATGGCCTGGCCTGTTATGTTAATGGCAAATGGTACGATTAGGGGTCTGGACCAGAGTACCCCAGTCTAAAAATAGAGCTTAGGGGCAAGATATAACTTGGGTCTATATCACATCTTTTTCAGCGTATCAAACTGCGTTTATGTGGTGAATTGTGACTTGCTATGGCCTGGCCTGTTCTGTTAATGGCAAATGGTACGATTAGGGTTCTGAACCAGAGAACCCCAGTCTAAAAATAGAACTTAGGGGCAAGATATGACTTGGGTCTATATCGCATCATTTTCAGCGTATCAAACTGCGTTTATGTGGTGAATTGTGACTTTCTATGACCTGGCGTTCTCAGTTTATGGCCAATTGTACGATTGGGGGTCTGGACCAGAGTACCCCAGTCTAAAAATAGAACTTAGGGGCAAGATATGACTTGGGTCTATATCACATCTTTTTCAGCGCACCAAACTTAGCATTTTCCGAAATTTTGGTGCTTGTATCACAATTTGCACAATCCTGCTGTATTTCTGCACTAATCTCCTGCACTATTAAGCTTTTGTTCATTAGTTTAATTTCATTTTCAAAAATGGAGAAAATAACGAAGAATTTTTTTGAAATGTGAAATATAATGATTTGTGTATTCTTTTTTCTCTCCTTCTTTGGTTAAAGACAAACTACAACTTTTCTTTTTTCACCAAATTTCCGTGAAATTAATTTCTATACCGTGAGTCACCTGAAAGACTCTTTCATTTCAATAGACCATTTCAACTAAGGGCCTCGTTTACAAAAAAAATTGAAAATTAGGTCATAGAGAAATTTAGACATCAGATTCGAATTAAGCACCTTCTTTTTAGTGTTGCGACAATTCCTTACGCTTGTAGTCCTTATGATGTTGATCCTATAGCGATTAAAAGTTTGAAAATTTATAAGGGATTTGACCGTGCAAAATGACTGAGGGTGTAAAATTTCACCCCCAGTGATTTTTCACGGTCAAATCCTTTACAGAATTTCAAACTTTTAACACCTATAAAATCAATATCTAAAGGACTAGAAGCATAAAACTTTGCCTCAACGCTAAAAAGAAGGTGCTGAATTGGAATCTGAAGTCGAAATTTCTCTGTGACCTAATTTTCAATATTTTTGAAAACGAGGCCCTTAGTTGAAATGGTCTATTAAAGGTACCCATTAGCCATGTTTGAAGAATGAGATCAGCTCAAATCAGCCCGAGATAAGCCTACTAGCTTGCAGCTTGCAGTGTTGAACAATCTCCACAATTGTTCCCTGTGATTCTTACTGTTTCAGGCTTTGTTCCTGCTTTCCCCCGCAATCATCATTGATCCCTATTTAGTTTAAATTTGCTCTCGCTTGTTTGTGGTAATTTCCTTTTTTCCTTCATCTTCTTCAGTGTTTCCCTGTATGTCCCACCTTGACACCTCTCGTACTCATTTATTCCCGCCGATTTCCACTTCGTCCCAGTTGTTCCCTCCGATTCCAAGTTATTCCCACTTCGTTTCAGCATGATGCAATGATTCCATTCAGTTCCGTTTATTCCCACTCATTCCACGAGTTCCCAACTTTTTATTTGTCCCAGATTTTAGCGCATGCTGGCTAATGGCTTCCTAATGAGTTTGTTGTTCAAACTCATGCCAAATTTCGAAGACTCAGAACAACCTCTCCGATTGTTTTGATTGTATGCATTTGAATTGCAATTAAAAAAATTAATTAACTCAATGATTGTTTAAATTGTGTGCACAGAGAATAGAAATTCCGATCTTATTGTTACGACATTCCTGATTCCTATATATCTATCTAGGTGTATTTCATCCGGTTTGCCGAAAACCCCTGCATAATGTTTGAATTCTTCAAACATAAAAAGGGCAATCTTTGCCGAAAACACAAGACAAGGCAGGCACAGAATTAAGGTTGCAACAGGTAGACTATTAATTCTCAAACAATGGCGTTTGCTAGTTTGGCAGTCATTCTTCTATCTGTCGTTCTGCATGCTGGGGTCGATAAGGTCATCCAAGGCTCTCTAAATTGGTAGGCTATGACCATTCTGCTCTGCCAAGCACATTTCGTTGCAGTGAATGAATAATTTCCGCGTATTTTTCTAAGCACAGCGTCCAGTGGATGTTATTTCCATGTGCATAGTAAAAGATCATGACCCTGACAAATTATATTGCGAACCCCAAGTAATTGAATGGGCTATTTTTAAATTGCCCTACAACCCAGATCAGTGTCGATTCCCTTAAATTTTGCAATGAGTTCTGCAGTGAGTAAATTTTTGTAGCATATGCAGCTTTCATGCTTTCCATTTTATTTATTTAGAGAAAATACATATTGAAATCATGTGGTTTCAAAAAGACAAGTTAAATCGCTACATATTTGCCTGGTATCTTAAAAAAAGATGTAACCTTTCGTTTCAAAATTGATTTGCACAATATTCTTTTGCTCCCCCTGTTAGAGGTCCCCATCATCGCTATGTTCCCCCATTCCCCGTTTCCCTTCTTAGACCTACCCAAAACTATGACAATATGTAGGTTTGTGCTATTATTGAATATTGACTTTCTTTTCTAATGCAAAATAAAGGATATGCCAATGTGCCTAACAAGAAGATCGAAGGAGATTTCTTGTTTCAATATTAAAAGCTTGAATGATTGGCAAACAAATGGCACAAGTTAATCAAGCCCATCAAACACGAAATGTCCTAGCCTGCGCACAGACTCAGATACTTTCAAGATACAAGTACCTCCACAAGTTGCTTGCTTTGCAACTACTCTTTCTACAATAGCCTAACGTGTCCACAAAGGGATAAAATTCTATATATTACAGAACACCGAGCTCAACAAAGCATAGTTTTAAGTCGCTACTAACTAACAAATAGTGATTGTACAATACAGGGACCCCACATGCTATGTTAGAAATGAAACATTCCCTCTGCCACTTTTAACAGTCACCAGTACCCACCAGCTCTTCACATATGACTGGTTAGAGACAACATTGAGGGAGCTCAGGGGGGGGGGGCTTGGCCCGTCGTTGTGTCAAATTCGGAAAAAACAGAAAGCTCCATCAACTAATCAACTTAAGCATTCGGATAACAGGATTCTTGTGCTGATGATTATTCAAGAGAGCGTGACATAAGGCATCGAACGACTTCTCAAACGTTACTTCGTAACAGCATGAAAAATCGTTGGTCACATTCATAGTCGAAGTAGAGGGCGTGTCAGCAAAAAAATTCTTGAACTACGCCCACAAAGCCCCCTAAACGTTTTGAAATGTGCAGTGATAAATTTTTTACTTTCCTTCAAATTATGTATGACCTGTGTAACATCAAATTCGTGCCGACTATGTTGAATCCAGTGCTTAAATTTGTTTTTCTATGATCATTTGTGACTGACAATATCCAAGGGGCGGCAATTAGAAACAACCTCAAAGCACAGTACCCAGGAATTTCAAGAAGGAGCCGTCTTTTTAACCATGACTTTGTTTTAACTTCAGCTATTTTGCTCATATACGGTATTTTTATAGATCCCTTTCAAAAGACCCTTTATCGTCTCTGCCTCTTTCTAACCTATTAGGGATTACTGTCAAGATGACCTTACATAGGTAGTATTCAAACTAGCACCCATTCTTGAGATAATACATATGTGTTTACCCCTTTTCTGGCCACCTTGGCATAAAGCGCACCATTTTACGAAGAAAATAAGTTCCTTTGGCCTGGCATGAAAACTGATATTGCCGATTTTGTTCGTTCTTGTCAAGTTTGTGCCAAAAGCAAAGTGGATCCCCCAAAGAACAAAGTACCCCTGAAAAAGATTCAAGTCAGTGAGCCATTCGTGTTTTGGGCCATGGATTACATGGGTCCCTTACCAGAATCTAGCCGTGGCAATAAGCACCTTCTTGTTGCGATGGACCACTTCACTAAATGGTGCGAGGTCTTTCCTACTGCAGACCAGAAGGCTTCAACTGTTGCTAACATTCTAGTTTCCAGAGTTTTCAGCCATTCTGGGCCTCCCACTATTCTCCATTCCGACCAAGTTCTAAACTTTGAAAGTCAGTTAATGCAGAAAATCTGTCTCCTAATGGGCACTCACAAGTCATGCACTACTGCTTACCATCCTCAACGTGACGGACTTGTTGAGCGCCATAACAGAACCATCCAAGATATGCTTTCTGCCCCATCCGGGCAGGTCCTCGATGTTCCCCTACGTGTTCGACCTGCACGAATGAGGCAAAATATTCAGCTCCCCTCTGAGTTATGGAGAGTTCGTGGTGCAATTAAGAAAATAAAGGGAGGGGATGGTGTAATGTACGCTAATGTACAGTATGATACTAATGAATGCATTATGATATTCTAATATATTATGATTCTAGTTATGCTTGAAAATTAGTCTGGAGTTTTCCCAAGCACATGGTTGTTGTTTCTTGAGCTCGGTCTGCTGAACCCAAGCTTTACACTTTATTCCCTCTTTACCTTTTTCTGTTGTTATATCATTGCATTAACTTCAAGTAGAGTTAATATTTTTTTATAAAGGTTTTTTTATAAGGTTTTTTTAATTATTTTTTTAAAAATTTTTCGTAGAATCAGCAGTTCTTTATGATGTGTTGTGTGAAACATTTAAATTAAATGCAAAAGTACAAGCAAGGACAATTCATGGCATTGATGATGGTGTTTATTTTATCATTGTTCATAAAACGATGAAGATGCTTTAGCTTCAGAAAGTGTTTTTAACCCAGGGGAGCGCACAAGCATTGCTTGGATATGGATGCTCATCCGAGAACAAATTTCAACTACCAAAAAAATAGAATGAGTCAGAATTCTAACCAAAAATTTTAATGACTCAAAATTAAAACCTAATAATTGAATGACTTATAATGTCTCCATTTAGGAGGATGAGGCTAACGTCCTTTGTCAAAGTTTAAATGTGAATCTTACCTTTTTTAGTACTTTGTTCTTCATTCGAAGGGTTCAAGTGTGCAGTGCGATATACAAATTTGAGAAGAAAATTGCAAGAGAATTTGTCAGAGGCAAAGCAATGGCAGAAATTTATCGAAACCCCCAAAAAATAGCTCAAAAATTTGCACCTATTATTTAAAAAGCTATGAACCTACAGCCTAGGATTAAAATAACAAAAACAAAAATCGCGATAGAAATGGTTTCCCTTATATTCCCTATTCCGGACTCCGTGTTCTGGACTCCCTGTTTAAAGATTGCGCTCGAGAACACGTCAGAGGGTCAGCGGTTTTTTCATTGCCTCCCTCTGCGGCTTAGACTTATAACTACGACTCATAATTGAACGGTTATCTTTCTGGACTTACTTTTTCTGCCTCGTTCTCAAATTACCATGGTGACAATGATGTCAACAGTAAGTGGTTGTAATGGCCTAAATTTACCGGGTCTAAAACGCAGTGAAAAACTATGTTTCTTCGTGTTAAAACTCAACTTACTATTTGTTTTGCAGAAAGCTCTTACCAATCAAGCTTTTTCGATATTTGTTCCAAACTTTTTGCGAGATTTAGTACTAAATCGGCTGCCGAATAGGGCTCGTATATTTTGCTGTGACGAGGCAACGAACCAGCCTCGTTTCAACGGGGAACAATTTTTTGTTCCCGCCAGTCCCAGAAAATGTCCGTAATACCGTAATAATACTATAGACATGGACATCAAAATGGCAAACTAACCTCATTTTTAGAAACTAATATTTCACTTTCTAAAAATGAGGTTAGTTTGCCATTTTGATGTCTATAGTATTATTATTTCCTTGGCTAACCTAAAATGACGTCTTTAAAAGATTAAAATGTCCGTAATATTATGAGTCCCAGTTTGAGCGATCTCGGTTGGATGTTGTCTCGGTCTGGTGAGCGATAACTGGGACTCAAGTAATAAGTCTATCTGCGGCTCTCCCTCTCCTTTGTTCTGGGCCTACAAGTAGATGTGTGGACACGACGAATGCTGTTTTCGTTCAGTTTGTTTTTCATCGAATTAAAATCATACTACAGCTGTAAAGAAATCAGAAGCAAATAACGAAAGCAAATTTGATAAAGGTCTGATATTTTTTTGCAATTATAGATACTTAGTCTAGCTGTACCTAGGAGATAAATAGTCTAATTGATTATTATTT
The DNA here is from genome assembly GCA_014526335.1 of Chrysaora quinquecirrha. Lineage (NCBI taxonomy): Eukaryota > Metazoa > Cnidaria > Scyphozoa > Semaeostomeae > Pelagiidae > Chrysaora > Chrysaora quinquecirrha. The sequence goes on along the minus strand of JACTAT010000277.1, from coordinate 5,136 downwards.
CTTGCATTTAGGCCTTGGGCCTTTGTCTTTAGTCTAGACTAAATGACTAAAACTGACTACCGTACCCTAGTCTATATCTAGGGTACTATTGTGTTGACGCTAGGTAGACCAGTTCTGGTTCAGAGTTGGGTTCAGGGTACGGGGGAACACATTTCTTTGGAATAACTTTCGAGTATTTTTACTTTTCAATCTTCTGTGTGGCGTGTCATAAATTTGTATTTTTAACAAATTTTAACGAACAGCTTAAAGGCCCGGTTACAATATTAGATATTCCATTAGATATTCCATATATAGAGCATCTAAAACGAGAAATAATATCTAATGGAATGTCTGAAACAGTGTAACGAGTCCATCAGATATTCCATTCATTTTGGCGCAGCCTGAATTCAGTGAATCACCATCTGAGCAGAGAAAACACGCTTTTTCCTTGAAATTTATATATTTAAGCATGTTTCTCTCCACTATCGAAACTGGAACCAGAAATAAGTGGAAAAACATGTTGCAAGTCTACTTTTCAAAGTTTGACTTTCTCAGTGCTTCCAACACACTGTTCCATACAGTTTTTCTATTGATTTTGGTAAAACATTAATAACATTTGTGATGTAAATTGGTAAACTGCAGTTTTCGCAAAGAAAATATAAGAAATGGCCTGACCAGTCCACTGTTGCTTCAAAACTTGCACGTCATTATGTCATTAGACTGTTGGCATCTTTATGTCTGCATTATTTTACATTAGATATTCGGAATAAAATTAAATTGATTTGATTTTATTCCCATCTTGATCAGATATGTTTTTCCTGATTTTTAATTCCTCATCGAATATCTAAGAGTATGTTACACTATTAGATATCTAATCAATGTGATATTTTTGGTATGTCTGGTGAATATCTAATGAAATATCTAATAGTGTAACCGGGCCTTAAAAAATATGAAAGGTCAATTTCTGGACAGTAAAAGAATTTTCCTGCCAGTTTTTCAACTTTTTGTGACAATTTGACCATTTTGGTACTTTTTCACCTATGATGAGAACTGCCTAACAGAAACACTGGCTGTTTGAGAGAACAGGTAGGGTGTCAAAGTGAGATGAATAACTTTCAATAAGACATTTAGATAAATTTAAAAAAATTCATTTTTTTATAGAAGTTGAATTTCTCTCCGATAGCCGAATAACGTTCTAGTAAATGCCAAGAAAATAATAGAAAGGCCTAAGAGAACTAGCATGTCTTGTCTGTCCCTTTTCAATGCAAATACAGTGTGCCAGTGTCAAAGTTAGGTGAAAATCTTTCCTTAAAACAACAGAAAAATCTGAAGACATACTTTCAGACCACTGGAAGAAATACATCTTAATAGGAAATCACTTTATTTTGCCCCAGGTTCTAAACTTTTTATGAATGTGTATCTTTGAGTGATCATCAGTCTCCTCATTTTCATGTGGGCATTACTAAAACATGGAAGCAGCCAGATTGAGCCAAAACAAGTCAAAATCACCCAAAATTAGGATTTCTGTGAGTGGGCTCTTTGACCGTAAAAAAGATTAGGCGAGTGCCTAGGCCATTTTGAGAAATGATTGTATTCTTAAAAGGAAACACTCAAGTTCATTCTAAAAAGTTTAATTTTGGAGGATAATGTACTTTTTTAAAAGAATCTGTTTCACATAAAAATTGTAACTCAAAGTAATCAACTCATGTTCTAGACCATGAACCATGTCTCACCCATTATCTTGCTCATCCATTTGACGGTGGTTACTGACGATAGCTCATTCTTGGGTGATTTTGGCTCATTCTGGATGACTGTTTGTTGCTCTGGTTAGCTCTGGGTCATTTTGGATCATTTTAGGTCATTTTGGTTTGTTTTGGTTCATTTTGACTGCTTCCATATTTTAGTAATACAGTTTTCATGTGCTTGCTTGATCACACACGTATAAATCAACACAGATGTTAAGCTTTTCATGTAAGCAATTTTGCAAACACATTTAAGGCACAGTTTAATTTTTTGAAAGAAATGTGGACTGGAACAGAACAATACTATACTATTTGTCTTTCTAAAGCGTTGTGAGCAATAATAAACTTGCAGCCATGTGACTCATTTTAAATTTAAAGGTATTTAATTTCAATTTTTGAATTGGTAGCATAGCTGAACCTATTTATGGTAAAGCAATATTTTTTGATGCATTAAAGCAAAGTATTGTTTCTTTTGAGAATACTACATTGTTCACATTATACAGAAAACAACGTGAAAGTGAATTAGAAATATTTATTAGTTTTTTGCAGGCATAATTTGGAAAGGGCATAACATTGTTTTAAACTGGAACTGAACGTTCAATTCCAGCCAAAGTCAAGCCAAAATTTCCTTAAAAGAGCACACCCCTACCCATATAAAGTACAAAAAGTGTAAATTGCACACATCAAAGTTGTAATGTGTGTATTTTGCAACACACACAAGGGTTTGCAAATAGGGAAAACTGGGGCATATCTCAGCCAATATTTGACATATTTGACTAATTTTTGACATTTATTTATTGTTTTTCTTGCTTTGCCAGTGAAAAGCAAATTGGAAAATTCTAAAAAAAGATTTTTTTGACTCCTTGACTTGGGAATTTCTGACAAACTTCTAAATGAATAATCACTTCCTTTCCATTTTCCTTTGTAGCATGGAAGTTGACAACCCCTCATCAAAAACCTGCAAAGATGACAGGCAAGTCCATGTTCAAGGAAGTGGTGAGCTTATGAAAGGATGTGGTAAGTTCTGAATTGCTACTTTCTCAAGTTTGCTGTCTGAGCTACGGTAATTTATATGCTGCATCAAACCTAGTGGCAAAGGCAGGGCTCCTAAAATTTTGCACTATGTGCAGTTATAAGCTCAGAACCTCTCCAGATTCAGGATAGCAGGGATGATCACAATCTATTTTTACTTCACCCCTTAAATAGAGAATAGTAGGCTTGCTTTTGACAATGTGGAGGAGTTTGATTGTAATAAATATGTTAAGAAAGTCTGCTTTAACCTTTGTGCAAATTTACACAGATACATTGCCCCATCATTTGAGGATGGTATGATCCAAGATCCAAGATCCGAGAAATTAAGATCTGAGAAATTAAGATTTAAGAAATTAAGATGCCAGAAATTAAGATCCAAGAAATTAAGATCCCAGAAATTAAGATCCCAGATATTAAGATCTGAGAAATTAAGATCTGAGAAATTAAGATCCGAGAAATTAAGATCCGAGATATTAATGACCGAACTTTTCGTTATTTAGCTTCTATTTTACTTTAAACATGTTTCTGCAATAAATTGCGGGGATACGAGGAGCTTCACACACATGTACCCCATCTTCCTTGTTCCCAAATAGGGTTTAGGGCCTGGCCAAAAAGGTTTCGGTGAAAATGGGGCTGTCTGTTTTGCATCAGCAAAATGCAGCAACAATATCTACCTATATATTCCGTTCATCACATCAAGAAAATCACTGAGTTTCTCCAGCACTACAGTAGCTCACTGGGTTAGTACGTGTGACGTGAATCATATGGTCGCAGGATCGACCCGCGGTACTACCTTGTGTTTTAGTTTATTAGTTTTAGTTTTCGAAAAATTTTTCTCCGTTGAGCACTCTGTGATTTTTTTCGCGTGAAAATTAATAAAAAAATTCAGAATTATTAATAATAATTTTGGTCTTGTTTGTTTTCTATTTTCAAACAATTCTCAAATTTGGCGGTCAAATTTGAGAATTGTTTAAAAATAGAAAACAAACAAATTTAAGCTAAAAATACAGTGACTTCATGTTGTCTATTCCATAGGCCTAGTTACAAGTATAATTTTAGTTTTGTTTTTTTTTTCTATGTTAAACAATTCTCAAATTTGGTGGTTTATACTAGTATGTATAAACCACCAAATATTGGATCTTATTTTCTCGGATCTTACTTTCTGGGATCTTAATTTCTGGGATCTTAATTTCTGGGATCTCAATTTCTGGGATCTTAATTTCTGGGATCTTAATTTCCTGGATCTTAATTTCTCGGATCTTAATTTCTCGGATCTTGGATCTTGGATCTTGAATCTTAAATTACACCATCCCCATCATTTGTGAGATTTGCACACTTTTTGCAGACATGACAGTTCTGGTCATTAACTTTGATTATGACAAGAACCTCTATTGTTTCATGGGACATTGTGAGTTGACGTTCGTCAAACAATAAGCTCAACTTACTGACAGCCTTTTCTAGCACAGAGTTTGATCCCAAAATGCAAGTGACAAGAACAATTCACTTTTCTTGTCATCTATGCAACATCACTATAGTGATGTTTCCAAAATAAAAGTTTACTGTCAGTATTCTCCGTTGAGAACGTTCAACAAATCTATCAATAGCAGTTAATGTATTCTCAAGAAACTGGCCGGTCAGCATACCAGCCTTTGATGCATGAGCAAGGAACCCAATTTACGGTCGGTGATTCAGATTCCCAAAGAAAATTTCGGCCGGGACACCTGGCAATGACGACCCGAGTGGTCCACTGCGAAATAAATAATCAAAACTCATAAAATCAAAAAACAATAACTAGAGGGATAGGGAGGGAGGGAGAAATTTTGTGATTCAAGACCAGTTGTCTTATCCGTGGTTGAATTCGAATGAACCTCACTTTTAGAAAACGCTGCTGAATACGTAGAAGGATTTCCTCGAGATCAGCCAGATTCCATAGGGATTTCCAGACAGACAGACTTTTACACAGGAAACCTCACATAGACTCAATGTGAGCGGCACTGTAAGGGTTATACAAATATAGCCTTAATCATCGCCTAAGGTCCATTGACCTGGAAGGCATCCAGCATTATACTTATACCGACAACAAGGAGATTAGGAGAAGAAAAAACATTGCAAAGCCCCCTGTTCATTCAAACTTAAGTTGAGCCTACTTTTCGCCATTAACAGTGCTTAAATTAAAAATTTAACCATCATTAAAAAAAGATATCAATCCCTGTCTTGAACATATTTTTCACTTGACAATGGAAAATGGTTAGGTGTGTGACTTTTAAGGGCAACTTTGTTCAGATGCACAGTAGTGCAAGTGTCTCAGTCCAGGAGAAGTGTGACAAGGGGTGCATGCGATCAAGCACTTCAAAGGGACAGGCCCGCATACAGCTTGAAAGAC
>JACTAT010000276.1:621941-658500 GCA_014526335.1 Chrysaora quinquecirrha | reverse complement strand
TGAAGAATTCCTGTTTACTATTCCTTCCAACTGAAAAAAACTCTGCAAGAAACTTTCATTATAAAAACTGTGCCAGAGCTTAAGAAAACCTAAAAATTTCAGGTTAGTTGCATGTATGGTAAAGATAGCTTAAGTGAAGAAAAGGCCACTATAACAATTTTGCTCGACGAATCGGCTAGATGCTTTCGGCGAAGAAATATAAATAATTTTGGATGAGAAGCACCGAAAAACGACGAGAAGCAAAGAAGAGACACAAAAATGTCAATTTAAAATACAATAGTATTTTAAATTGACATTTTTGTGTCTGTTCTTTGCTTCTCGTCGTTTTAAAGTGTTTCTCATCTAAAATTATGATAAAGATAGCCACAAAAACTATGATATGACCGTTTTATCGGTCTTGCTGTGATCGTATTCTATTTTAGTTAAATCTGTTTTTTTCAGATCATTGACAGAAGCAAACGCGAAGTATGCTCCAACACGAATGGCTGCTTACGAAATAAAGTCACAGTATGTATTGCTACCACCATAAAAATCACCTTACATCTTATAATTTCGTTGCTAAGTTATTTTTGTTGTTACCCGTGATTAGCTTATAAGAAGGGTAAATTTTTCCACGAGTGGCATACATGTTTTTTTTTATATAAGCATAACGTTTATAAGCATATACAGGCCCAGGTCTAGTCAAAATTTAAGCATATTCTAAGAATATTATTGAGCCTTAATCCAACTACATGTTAAGCCTTTTATTTCTGTGAATTGCGAGAAAGCCATGCTTAAGTATTTGCTGTGTTTGCTGAATCAAAGAAGTCATTCTATTGTGATTTTATATGTTCAAAAAAGAACTGTCATTGTAAACTTACCTCACAGTAAAGCATTGCACAGGATTGCAACTGACTTTTCGAAAAAGATTGAAATAGGCATATCACAAGCATAGCTTGAGCTTTCTTATAGTTTTTCGTTATAGCATACGCAAGCCTGATTTCGAATATTCATATACTTCTAAAAAAAAAGCATGTACCACAATAGATGGTATTGAAATCTGGACTGCATGATCAGAGAGCCAACGGCGTTTCCACTGAGCTACAGAGCTCAATGAAATCGTCGAGTAACTCTCCAAGTCATACAGCCCAAAGCCACGTTCTTCTGTAAATTTCTGGAGACCATTGAATTTTTATGCTTATGGATATCCTTGCTTTTATGTTAATTTTTAGGCGAGACGACCAGGTCAAAAGCTATCTAGATCATGCTAAATTGTTTGAACAAGTCAAGGAGATGCTTGAGTAAGGATATTCATTTTTTCACTTCAGTACTTTCGTCAATCAGTATCGCCGATATATCTTTTCTTTTCGCTTTGCCATCATGTAAATGCATAACCAATTATACAGGGTGGCCCAAAAAAAAGGGACCCCTTAGGTAAATAATTTCTATATAAATTTTCTCAAGGAGGAATTTTATCAAATTTATACCAGGTAATATTCAAGTCAAGTGCGCTATCGTGTAGAAATATGTTGGTGATAAGAGCTTCCATCTCGGCGCAATGGGATATTAAATTCATGATATCCAAAAACCAGCTGTTTATATTCCATCATTGCGTACTGTACTGCAATCGTGCGTGAAGGAGAATCATGATCCCAGAGTAAAATTGTCACGACCATTAATGTATGGTCAGTCATATTAGTGAAGTGTTTTGAGCAGGATTGAGGACATTTTGAATATCATTTGACTGAAAGAATGAATTATTGATTTTTCGGTTTTGTTGCGTAAGGATTACGTAAGGGTATAAAGTTGCATATTTTGTTACGGTACGTTTTTGGATTGTAAAATTTTAAAGTCAATTTATTCAAAGATACTAACCCATATCATCATGATATCTGCACGATATATCTCACTTGAGTTGAATATAATGTAGTATTAATTTCATGAAATTCCAACTTAAGAATAAATTATTTATAAATTATTTAGTTAGGGGGGTCCCTTTTTTTGGGCCACCCTGTATATTTCGTACGCACTACATTTTGCCTTTTGTTTTTGTGATGAGATAGTTAGTAATCAATTTTCACATTTGCGAATACAAGAAATCAATATGGATACTGAAAGTTCATAGATTATTAGAGAGGTGCCCTGTAATGATAAAAAAAAACATGGAAAAGCTATCTTTTTGCAAAATTTTACTCATAAAACACTTTCAAAAATGCAAAATCCAGTTCAAGACTCTTATTCAAGGGGCTTGAAATTTTCCATGTTTAGACAGTCAATGTTTGAAAAGGTTTTTTCTCTTGACAGGCGTGGTGTTCCCTTCCATAAAAACTTGAAGGAAACATTTACGAAGTTGCTAAAGAAAGTAGACGAATACAGTCAAAAAAGAGAGAAAGAAAAGAAGAAATTCGCCGAACTTAAAAAACGAGAAGGTATTGTTAAGCTTTGGAATGGTTTTGTAATGGCTGCCGTCTCACTTGAGTTTCTTCTCGTTATCATGTGCGTTGTTTCAAATTCTTTAAATTTACATTTGTCGTCAGAAAATACGGCAACATAACGGTATTCCCAGTCACACAGAGTTCAGAGTCTGTGCTCAAAGCCGACTGTTTACTTGTGACATTCGAAATTATTTTTCTCCCCAAAAATTTGTCACTTGACTGCCTCTCGTGGCGGTAATTTGATCATTTTGTTTGAGCAAAGCTGAAATGTAGATCGGTAGCTTTTCTCTTCGTTTTTTGAACCATATTGTCTTCAATGGACTTTTCGCCAATTTACGAAGCATTGTAGTTGCGCTGTATGCACAAAATTTACTTATTTCTTCAGATTGTGCGGTTAAGAGCGCAGCGCCCTTTTCATTACCTTCAAAACATTCAGAACCTATACTACTTATTCTATGTTGAAGACGTTGGTATAAATGGTTTAGAAATTCACCGTAAAAAGCTCATGTGAAATTTGAAATAAAGTAACACGTAGGTTTGAAGTAAGCTATTTCGAAGTTAGTTCAGCCCAGCTTAACTGATACCTTAAGGAAATCAATTTCCGCGGGAATCAACTTTCGTGGTTTTCGCGGATTTTGGTCATTTCCGCGAAAATTAGTTCCCGCGAAAAATCCAAATTCCCTTCCGTGAAAATTGATTCCCGTGAAATTCCCAAAAATATGCTTTTCCGCAAAAATAAATTTCCGCGAAGTTTCCAAAATTTCTACTGAAAAATCTGAAAATTTGAAGACTTTTGCCAAATCTTGGAAAACATTTCATTTAAAAGGATGAATATGTATTTTATTTCTGTATTTACAGTATCATCTGTATAATATATAAGATTTCTTGGCGAAAAAAAAAAGAAAGACACTCGAACTATTTCCGGTTTCCATTTCTTTTTATATGAAATTTTTTGATCCGCGAAAATAAATTCCCGAAAAATTTCTTGGTGTTTTATGTCCGCGAAAGTAAGTTCCCGTGAAATACCCTTCACCAACGAATCCGCGAAAATAAATTCTTTTTTTCACGAAATTTCCGAGAAAAAGTCCGCGAAAATAAGTTCCCGCGAAAATTAATTCCCTTAAGGTACTCATATCGACCCGGGCATGTCCAAATAATTCAAGTTTAGCTTCATGTTTCCCAATAAGCTGTCTTGAGCGACCTCACTGTTTTGTTAGGTTTTTCGTTTTCAACGAACAAGCAATGTTAAACACAGGCTTAAATTTAAAGCAGAGGTACAGGTGACTTGAAACTAAGACCGATTTTCCAGAACAAATTTCCTTGTACTTATTTTATAACGTCAGACGGATTGATGGCCAAATTGGCTGAAAGCTTGTGGGAAGTGATTTCGTCAAATTTCGAGCCAAAGACCTTTACTAGATTAGACCCTCCATTAGATACTAACACTATATACTACCTAATTGTTTTATTATCAGAAGTCGAAAAGAGTTTTGAAATGTTAGAAACATTCGTTTTTACTGCAAGAATAATTGCGATGAATAGCGGAATGCAATGCCAATTCAGCTTTTCGTTCTTTCTGATTGGTGCATTTTGAGCCGCATCTGGGTATTAATTCCGCCTTAGTCTATTGTTTCGGTCTGTTTCTGACGTTCATACTCTGAGGAGTGTCAGACGAAAAAAGCTTTTAAGTATGCCCGAAAATGATTCCGCTATTCATCGCAATTTTGAAGTTTTGTACAACTCAAAGACTATGCAAGAATAATTGCTCATGCAATTCGTTCTATCTTAGGCCCTCCTTCAAGACCCGTCGCTGCGAAGCCAACATTTGACAGAGCTTCAAAGCCAGCAGCTATGCAGTCTGGTCCACCGCAATCTGTTCCAGGATCAATGTACGGACCACAAATACCAGATGATGTAAGACGTATGCCTCCAGGAGTACCAGGCGATGCCATGCATATTCCACGGTCGAATCCTGGTTTGAATCTTCCACCGGGTTCCCAACCTATTCGACCAATGGGTCAAGATGGCGCAATAATGCAGCCTAGAATGCCTAATTCTTTCCAACCAGAGATGCAACCACGGTTTATTCCTCAAAGTACGATACCGCCCAGATTTACACAGTCGGATCAAGCAGAAATGGGGCAACTCCCTCCTTGTACCATGCAGCCAAGATATCGGCCTCCAGGCATAATACCAACCGGACAAGATCTAACAATGCATGGGCCAATACCTGGAACTACTGGTATATCTCAGCCTAGTATCTCAAATTACCAGTTGCCGCAAGTACCTCCCCAAGGTCAGAGGTTTCCTGTTGATAAACTACCTCCTAATACCGATTTTCAGAATCAAGGGTTTCGAATACAAGATAGTGTCCCTACCCAGAGATTTGTAAACCAAATAAAGCGAACAATGTTGATTGACCAAAATCAACGTAGATTTGGAGCGGAGCAGCCTATAAGACCGACATTGCCACAGAATTTTGAACAGCCTATAAGACCTGTGTTACCACATGTTGAACAGCCTGTCAGGCCGTTATCAGCACAGTATCGAGACCAGAGTGCTAGGCAAGCATTACCACAGCAAGTTGACCCAAGTATTAGACCAGCGTTACCACAGCAGGTTGATCATATTAGACCAGCGTTACCACAGCATGTTGATCATATTAGACCAGCGTTTCCACAGCATGCTGAACAAGCTGTTAGACCGGGGCAGGTATTAGGACAACACATTGATAAGCCTTTTAGGCCCGGATCGCCACAGCATGTTAGGCCACCGGTGCTGCAACAAGACCCAAACATACCGCAATATTCGATGCCGAGGCCACTGAATCCAATTCAGCCTCAAGCATCAATGCAGTTCCGTCCACAGCATGATAGGTCTGCCCCACACGGGGAGCAACGAATGCCATTTACGTCCCCAGCTATGGTATCCGGAGTCTCTTTGCCTCCTTTGAATGCACCTTCTGAACACGTCAGATTCTCGTCCTATGGTAATGTGATGAGACAAGCGGATTACACTCTAAAACCTCAAGGACAAGTACGAGATCCTCAGTTTCATCCGGTGCAAAACCAACCCAGACAGCAAATAATGCAACCGCAGACGTCGTTGACTGGGCAATACTCTCCTCGAAGTGTCCAAAATATACCATCCCGTCTAAATATGCCTCCGCAACAACAAATGACTAACCTGGAGACACGCCAGCCTGCACAAGGATATGTAAGGCAAGATCTGGCTCCAGGAGCCATGCTTGCCCGGCAAGACTCAGGTTCTCGACCGGAAGTTCTACAACCTCGTTTTAATCCAGCAGGGAATCAGGCAGTTCCTTTCAACCCTGCCACTGGGCAGTTTCCACCAAGACAGTTCTCAAGCCAAGAACAGTACCGGCATCCTACATTGCCGGAACCATTGCAACCACAACTGAGGCTACCAGAGCCACTAATGCCATCAAAGATTGGTCAAGACTTGGTAGATACTCGAGAGCAGTCCTCCGATCCACGGATGCCGGGAGTTCTAAGGGAACCGGACCGTTCTCTGATGCAGAACGTAAGTCCAGGGCCGCTTGGTAATCAAATGTTTCCTGAAGGCCAGGAAAGAAAGCCGGATCCAATTCATCCCGGTCAGCAGTTAGTGCAGCCGTTACAGCCCACACCACTTGGTGATAGCACTTTTAGGCAAGAACCCTTTGTACGTGACAATGAAAGTAGCATGCAGCAGCTTAGATACAGCGCTGACCTGACAGGAGCTCCTCAAGCAAGACAACCTCAGAATCAAATCCCGGATGAAATTCGAGGGCAACCGAATATTGCTCCTCGGGGTACAGTGTCTCAATATGTGACGATGCAGAGTAACACTGTACAAAATAATCAATATGCTTTTCAGGGACCAATTTCCACATCTAGGCCTGCAAGTATGGGTGGAGATGTTAGTATCGTATCAACAATGAATTTGGAAAGGTCATACGAAACACCAAGTGCTCCTCCACAGCAAGTTAGTATGCCAAGTCCTGGTGTGAGGAATTATCCTCCGTTCTCACCAACGCAAGTGTTTGATCCTATAACGATGAATAATCGACCGGTTATGGCAGCCACACGCTCTGCTGACAGCGTATTGTCAGGAATACTGGGCAATGCTGGTTCAGTCCAGGGTGTCAAAGCGAACCAGTCTGACGCAATGCAACTCGGGATGCAGCAATTTCAAATACAGCAACTTTTTATGCAACAACAACAACTGATTAGCATGATTCAGAATCAACAGAATCAACAAAAGCAAACTGAATCACTTCAGATAGAAAAGCTCCAAAATCAGCTTGTAGATCAGCAGCGATACATCATTCAGTTAGCAAATGAACAACAGAAACTACAGCATAAACAGGAATCAGCGACGGAAGACTACAGTCATTTATTAATAGCTCAATTCGAGCAGAAGATCAATGAGCAAAGTAAGCAGTTGTTAGAGCAACAAAAAGAGCTACAACAGCTGCAAGTTAAGAACATTAAAACACCACTTGTCATCTCTTCAAATGATCCGCCTGTTATTAAAAGCTCGTCGGCTGATGTAGATACGTCTGGAAATCAGAAACTTGCAGCTGAAGTTATCTCAGAATCCGCGTATCCATCAATGCTGACTTCATTAGATTTATCAGAAAAATCATCTGCTAGGGAAAATAAAGAACAGAGCAACATTGATTTAAAATTAGCAGGTCTTATTGTAACTTGCACTGATACGCCATCTGGCGATCAAATATCTATTTCTTCTGAAAACCAGACACAGTTCGACATACTGAAGACAGTAAATGTTCTCCTTTAGTGGTTAAACCTGAAACTTTGTCTGATAGTTTTTCTGACGATAAAAAACCTTCTGAGGTTACTTCTGGGGAAAAAGAACAATTAAAGGCTGATTTGGATCAGTTTGAGCAGGAAATGGACGCGGTATTGTCAGGTGCAGTGTCAAATACATTGACAACACCAACAAGTAAAGAATCGAATGTACATAGTTCAATGGAAAAGGCTAGTGGCGATGAGGCAATACTGAAGGATTTATTGGTAGGGCCTACAGAAAGGCAAGTGAAAGCTGGAGGCAATGCTTCACAGGAAGGTGGAGGGACTGAGGATGTCTTTGTGACCAAAAACGAGGACGCTGTTCCGTTTTACGAGCCAATGTTAGACAAAGAACAAAGTGTGAGATCGAGACAAATAACAAGCTCAAGTTCTTCGAAATCAGATTCGAGTATCCCGTTAAATGAAGATAATGTGAGTCAAGAGAAAGATACCCTGAACAAAGAGCACAAAGAGGAGTCTAAGTCTGGTGAATTGAATCTTGGAGAGGACATTATTAAAGACAAGAGCATGGCAGAAGATTCCAGTACTCTTACGTCAAAATCCGTTGATGTCAATAGCGAAGAAAATTTGCCAACAAACAATGAGGAATCATTTGAAAGTGCTATAAAAACCAGTACGGAATCAACGCTGAATGCTTTGACAGGCCTTGACGCTTTGAAACTACCAGAACACCCCACTATATTACCAACAGTAGATACTAATGAAAAAATCGATTCAGCAGAAAATGAAATTAAACTCGACACAACGAAATCAACAGATGTCCCCAGTGCTTCATGTAAAGGCGATCTTGGTGGTTCATCCAGCCCTATATCTATTACAGTTGATTCAAATACTTTGAGTCCAGAACTTGGTGTCTCCCCTCCCAGGCCTCATTTGAATAGGCAGCAAGGAAGATTGTCTTTTCTGCAAACGCAAGAAGAGGATGACGTACGTAAGGCGTATTTAGAAGATTTGGACGCTGCGGTGGATCGGCTGCATGAACAGTGCATGGAGTTATGTAAGAAGCAAAGAGGAGTGCCAGTTGATGGCTTTACCCAAATGTGGAATGTGAGTATCGCATCGCTTTAACCTTCTGATTATTTTGTTTATCAGTTGTATATAAGTAAATCGTCGTATAGAGCTTTTCACAGAGGTCTTGGTCGTGTTTTAGAAGATAAGGTGTTTTATTGCCAATAAATAGATGGTTTAAAAGGAAACATTCAAGGACATCTTTGCAAGGCATCCTATCAATGTCCTCAGCACAGCCTGGTAATAGAGCTTTTCAAAGAGGAATGGGTTGGCGCAACATTTTTCTGAAGATGGCGCACGTCTTGAGTAGCGAAATCCTTTACGCGCGCAACAACCGCTTTAGGAGAGATACTGCAGAAAATTTTCGTTCAAATTCGTGAATAATAGAAGAAAAGGAAAGAAAAAATTTGCGACTGTAAATTTTGAAAATATCTTCAGAAACTCGGAAAATGAGATGTACGTAACTCACAAAGGGGAAATATTTGATTGAATACCTCCTTCAGCAGATCAAGTGGGATTTAAATCCTGAATTTGAATTTGAATCAAAATTTAGTGCACAGCCATTCCTGAAGCGACTGCACTGCAGGTCGTTGCACGCGAAGAAGGTACGTACACAAACGTAGTTAAAGGCACTAACAGCACTCCCTTACTCAAGTTCTCCGCCATCTTCCAGAAAAATGTCACATCGACCCATACCTCTTTGAAAAGGTCTATTACTAGGGTGTGCTGTAGACTTTGGAAGGATGTCTTGTCAACAGGTCCTTGAATGCTCCTTTGTAAACCATCTATTAATTGGAATAAAACACGTCATCTTTCAAATGAAAGTGCCACTAGTATGTCTGAATTAAATTTGATGTTCCCTCGAATTTACCTGCGAAACGAATAGAAATCAATTTTTGTTCAATTGCCCACCATCCAACAAGAGTAGTGTAAACAACGATGCATAATGGGCGGGTTTTTAGAGTATCATTTTGCGAACTAGCCTAACAAGACTTATTTGCATCACCTTTGGACCGAAACGTTTTATTTTGAGCATTAATCTTTGCAGCGTCTTTGGCTCAGAAGCACTTTAAAGAAATGAAATAGTTTTAACGTTCAGAGCCTATACCTCTCAAGAAATGCGAGATCTGTTCATTTTAGATGGGCATTTTTAGGGAATTTAGATGCTTTCAAATGCGTTAAAATGCGTTTTAGACGGGCATTCAGACACCCTCTTGCAGTCCATATAACGCTTGTAATTTCAGTATAGCTTTTAGGGAACATAAGGGAACAGGGAACTAATGTTTGTATTTAATCATTGCTGATAATCATTTCTCTTAAAATCAGCTGAAAAATTCATCAACATTCTGCGTTTTCAAACAGTTTGCAATCTTATCATGGCGACGGAAATATTTACAGCAAAAAATTATGAAAGATAGTGAAAGACTACTGAATTCTCAAGAAAAACTATTTGCAAAACTCGATTTGTTTTTACTGATTTTCGAACCTTGCAGATAATCAGTAAGACTTCGTCTATGGATATTGAGCTGTTAGTCTCGTGTAGTTCTGAATACGGAACTTTGATTTGATTTGATAAAGAAATGAAATAGATTAAGCTATATTTTTATGAATAAATGCAAATCCTTTTTCTACTTATCAATATCAAATTCTGGAGTGGGTGGCCCAGTTTCTCAATCAGTTCTCGTTAGACAGCTGAAGTTAGGCTTGGTCGGTGGGGTCAACATCTGGATGGGTGACTTTCCAGATGGATGACTAAACAGCTCACTCTGCCGTCCTTCGGAAGGGACGTTAAACTAGGGGTTCCATGCCTGGATGCGGCATGCATAGTAGGCCGAAAAAGCTATAAATAACACTCTACTCAAAATAAAGCAACAACAACAGCAAGAACATGTTCTGGTCAACACATGCAAACGCCAGTCAAAAACACCTTTCCTGTCAGAACACACATTTTTATAACCCAACTAGTCTGGGGATTAGTACTCAATTTTCTAAAGTTTTTGTTGATTTTAGTGGTAGTTTGAAAGTTTCTTAATACGGAAGTGCTAAAGAGTTACATTGCATATTGAAAACAACCCATGGTAAAGGAAAATTTTGCACATTAATGCACGTCGCTGATAAAACTAAAGCTTTTACACACATCTATAACATGAGTTAAACAACGCAAATAGTACTTTTGACAAGTAGAATTAACCAGCATGGTATCCCAACTTTCTTGTGGTGTTGTGAGGTTGCTTCATCCTTGTAAAGGCTCTTGATTTCGTTGTGAAATTGTGAAAAGGAACATGTTCGGAAACTTTGTTGTTGTGGTTGTTACTTGTTTTTGTTTTTGTTACTTGTTTTTGTTTTTGTTTTGGTTTTGTTATTTTGAGTAGCTGTTATTTCTAACTTTATCAGCTTATTTAGGTCTACTATGCATGCCGCATCCAGGCATGGGACCCCTAGTTAAACGTCCCTTCCGAAGGATGGCAGAGTGAGTTGAGGCCAGATGCTGACCTCACAAGACCAATCTTAACTTCAGCTGTCTTACGAGAACTGACTGAGAAGCTTGGAATTTCACTCACGTTTTGTTCGCAACGTCGGAAGACGGCAGTGCCGCAGTGCAATTCCTTTTCTTCAACGCAGCTCACGGAGTTTTCAAATTACTAATTTCCAACAAGTCTTAAGCGTAAGGTTCGTAAAATCATAGCCTAATTCGTGTTTCTTGCAAAATGAAATCTGCTGTAGTGAGTACACCCATTTACTTTGACCATTTAATTCTCCTGCTGAGTAAAGGTTCGTTGCGTACGAAAGGCTTAATTTTACAGAAACTAAGTTCTAAGGTGTAATTTACCTTCATGTTGTAGGATTTGGCACAAGTTGAAGAACTTGATTCGTGCAGTTTTACGACAAATGCTGGCATCCAAAATGCAAATAAAAATAGATACAGAGATATTTTGCCTTGTAAGTACTGCATAACTTCTTTAAGAAATTTTGCTATTTACTCTTATTTGAGCCAGTGGTGATTTCTAAAATACTAAACAAGGGTGGCTCCAGAGGTAACGTCATAAGAAAGGGGTGTGGTTTCTTGTGACCACACCCATATTGGAATCAATGAATTATCATATTTTCTTTGATTCAAATTGAATCTTCTAGGATTTCGTAAGGTAATAGCTAGGCAAAAATAAGAAAATTGCTCCAATTGGTATTATTGGATGAGAAACAAAGCTCGGGCGTCGCTGAGTTTATTAAGAAATGTTGCTAGAGGACCCACAACCGTAAGCAACACCAAGCATTTCTCTTTGTTTTATACAAGCCTTTGGTTTCAGCTGATGCGTCAAATTTTTCTGATTTATCGACTTCCAAGGTGTTTCATTCGAATAGCTATAATTAACCTTCAATTTCTGTACAGACGATCACACAAGAGTACTACTGAAAAGTTTGCCTAATGATTACATAAATGCAAGTCACATCAGTGTAAGTAGAATCAATCAATACACTTTTTTTTATCGTCTTCAAGTCTATAGCAACCGTTACTCAGTCAAGCTGCTATGCAGCTTCAAGTGTTAGGTCAGTGTAGTGGTTCGATTCTTATGCGACAAGCCATGGGTTAGTTGAGGTTGGATTCCCATTAGTGCCGACAGGGGTAGTACCGTGGAAAATACTATAAGGCGGACAAAGATATTAGCATCTTGTATGTTTGCACTGAAATTGCGTTAATGCAATGATTTCCTTGGTCCGCTCGTTGTGTATGAGTCTGATCAATTAATTTTTCCCGTTCTTTTTGTAGAAACTGACCCCACTATCACCGCACTATATTGCAAGCCAAGGCCCAATCCCACAATGCTTTGAGGATTTCTGGACAATGGTCTGGGAGCAAGATTGTTCCGTTATTGTTATGCTGACCAATGAAGTCGAAGGAAGCAAAGTAAGCTTTTACTTTTTACTTTTACTTCGGTTTGATGGAACTCTTACACTTTCGTTTTGAAAACCAAATCACCAGTTGAGTTTCGACTATGAGCTATTCAGCATAAAACGTACAATATTTTAATTCGTCTGAAGTAACATTTTGAATTACAAATCGCTTCCAAAATGGAAAGAAAGTCTCTCCTTCTTCTCATTAGTTGAAATGTCACCCTTATTGGCCAAGAAAACTGGAGCAAACTGCTGAATATGGTCATATGGCTGTTTATCTCATGGAACAGGAAGCAGGGCCATCTTGGAAAAGCAGAAAATTCCTCGTCACTAATCTCAAGGTAACTCAAACTATTTCATAATATCTAATTTCGCCCTCGTGTCGTTTAGTATTTTCAAACACCGTATTTCCTCTAGTTACCGCTGCCCTCTAATAAGCGCAGCACCTGAGATTGATTGAGCGAAATAAGAGCAAGGTGCCAGTGACGTCATCATAAATATTTTAACCTTCGAAATGCGACAAAATGTATATCAATCGAAAGCTCTCAATGTGTTCTATCTATTTTTACCATTTTCTTTCATATTAAGTGGCTATTAAGCAACTTAAAATGGGTAAAAGGCATATTTTATGACGTCACGATGACGTCGTATATCACGTGAGGCATTTGTCTATTTGGCTCCTGGTTTTAAACGATTCAGCGTGGTCGATTTACCGGGAATCAAGTTTAAAAACAAAGGTTAGGCACTTCCTTAGATTGCAGGCCAAAATACCCTGTCTATATGAGTTCACAGGTGCTCTATTTTCTTTTTTTTCTTGAAATGGAAGTACATCTAATAAGCGACTTACGAAATAAGCGCCGCCCTCTAATAAGCTCCGCATCTAAAAATGGTGGAGCAAAATAAGCGCCGCGGCGCTTATTAGAGGAAATACGGTGCTGGCTATGGGTGTGGTGATACTGAGTGCTTTACCTATTACATCCTTCAGAAACAATGGGTTAAGGTAAACTACTGTGTGATGTGTAGCCGCTGTTCTTTTCCATAGCAGTGTAAACGTGTTTTTTTTGGGCCTGATCCTATTTCAGATTATAGTGTCCTTAGCAACAATGAAAACAAGCTGCCACGTTTATTTCAGCGTCATTTCAGCAACAGCACATGAAAGTAATTATACGAGCTGACATTTAGTTTCACGAGTAATTTGGCGCCAAAATAGGTACAAATATGACGAATAGATCACTGAAATAGAAACACTGAAGTTAGATGAAAACCAGAACTTTTTGCACAACTGCCATCCTAACAAAGCCTTACAATTTCGTTCAGCAGAACTGCCGTCCCAGTGATATAAAAGCACCGAATTTCTTCGTCGCTTATATATCATTGTGCCCCCCAGTGATTGCTGGCTATGAGAGCCTCTCTAATTAAGGAAGTCCTTTCTCCTGGCAGGCTGTGTTTGTAGTGATGGCTGCTTAGATCGTCCCCCTTCCATTTACAGATAAGATAAGGAATGTGAGTGACTGATACGAATATGGACTCATTGCAAGCCTTCAGTGACCAGGTAGCTATTAGTTGGTAGTGTTGGCATACGAAGCTAGAGGTTAGTTACAGGTTCCAGAACTGTCCTAGGCATATAGGACCCTGCCATTGCGGACATTCGAACTCTTGAATAGTGAATTCTTCCTATTTTGCTGTTGCGTGCTGACTGATATTTTTTCCCTCCTCCTTTAAGGTGAATGATTCCAGAATGGTGACACAACTTCAGTTCACAGCTTGGCCAGATTAGTAAGTTCATTGAAAATTTATGGCATCTTAAGATGTTTCTGTGTAGTGAAACCTCCATTCACGGACGTCTGCAAACAATGGACGTCTGCAAACAACGGACAAATATTTTCCACTCAAAGCCATTTTGTTGCAGAAGTAAACCTCCATACAGCGGACACCTCTCTACAACGGACAGTAACATTGATCCCACAGGTGTCCGTTATATAGAGGTTCCATTGTATACTGAAGAAAATTTGGGATAGCAGTATTCCAGTATAATGATTTCTTTTTCCATATGAGATTACCAACCGGTTTGATCAAGACGTGATTTCTTCTTATTTTACATCTCTAGTGGCATTCCAAACACTCCGTATGACCTGCTGTCGTTCTTTGAAGAAGTCCACCGGTGTTACTCGACTTTAAATGCAAAGGCTAAGAATCCACTGCTGTTACACTGCAGGTAGGAGTCGTCGTGCAACTTGGAGTTACATTAAGTTTTGTTGCTATCGATATTGATATAATTTGCTAGGTACTCAGACTACTGACTGCGAACGAACGTACGAACCTTGTTGTTTTAGTTGAAAAGGCCACTTTTGTTAAGTCTTTAGGTGACTTGAAAGTTTCAATTGTTTAACTTCATGAGTAGCGATTTATTAATTCATACAAATTCTTATGTTCATCACGTTTTTCATTTATTCGTTGTTAAGTTAGGTTCTGGCCAAATGGTCAAACATTGTTGGTCAAACATTTGCTTTACAAGCAATGTTTGGCCGTTTTGACACATCGCTAAACATTGCTTGACCAACAAGAATGATCTAAATATCTTGCACGATGCTTTTGAAAAACTGTCGCAAGCAAAAAATGTTGGACAAGGAATGTTTTGTGCCGTGGCCGAACGGGACAATCATTTTTTGGACAAGCGAATTTCCGATGTTTGACGAATAATGTTTGATCGTTTAGCCAGGGCATTATCCTCTGAAATACCTTGCAACCAAATCTGAAACAACTGTTATTCACTTTTTAAATAATGTTTGGTCCAAATACCGCCAATTACTTGCTTTTTTAGAATCTAAGGCCCTGGCCAAATGAAACATTGTTGGTCAAATATTGGCGATTTGCTTTGCAAGCAATGACCGTTTGACCATATCACAAACATTGCTTGACAAGCAGAATTCTCTCTGTTAAAAAGTTAAAGTTAAAGTTAAAAAAAATTTATTCTTGTATCATATCGAGCAAAATATTTTATACTTGTATCATATTAAGCAAAAGTTGTTGGACGAGCAATGTTTTGCGGTGTGTCCGAACTTTGAAACATTTTGCTTGATAAGCAAAATGTAAATGTTTGACCAACAATGTTTGATCGTTTGGCCAGGGCCTAAAGTAAACGAAATTTTGAATATTTCCCTTCTAAATTAAATGCGAGAAGCCACTTGACCCAATTCAATTTCTATGTACGTATTCTTTCTGTCCGTCTTTCACCACTGTTGGCTGTTTTTTAAGATCAGGAATTCAAGTACTTTTATCCTGTTAAGCATTTGATCATAAAAGGAAGCAGGAACATGCATTTCTTCTGCAGTATTTTTTGCAAAGTGCAAAATCTAAGTAAACATTTTCTTATTTCTTCAGTGCTGGTGTTGGTAGAACAGGAACCTTCTCGTGCATCTACTCGGCGATCGAAGAAATAAATGGAGGCAATGGTCTTGGTAGGCTGTTTCTTTATTATTTATCTATTTTGTCATGTAGCGCTTTGAGCGTAAGATACAGATCTAGATCGCACACATGCTATTTATGTTGGCGCTTATTGTATCTGTTGATAGAAGATGTTTTGTATTAGCGTGGCTTTCAGAAGATGAATTTTTTTTATAATTTGCTTTTTTATATTTTTGTTGTGTTTTGCACATTTAAGTATCAGAAATAGGTCCGCACAATGCATCCTTCCAACTTTCCTATCCTGTATTGCGTGTTTTAATGATTTATTTTTTTCTACACAATATAAAAACTTGCAATTCACAAAAAACATTTTACAAAACGATGCCATTTTGGAGCATGATGTGCATGGCTACCCTATGGCCTTGACAAATAGCAGTTACTAAAACACGTATATCATTAAATATTTATACTTTGTAGAGAGGGAATGAGATGCTACGTTCGTGATTTGTTTTTCTTTTTAGTTGAAGTTCCAGGATTGGTTAGAAAACTAAGGCAATGTAGATTTCACATGGTTCAAAGAAAGGTTTGTCTACTGTATATTTCATTTATTTTGTTTGTTTTTGGCGTGTCAGTTTCTTATATTTTTATTCATGCAATGAATTTCCCGTCTGTTGTGAAATAAACAAATTTGTTGATTTGTGAATTGTCTTTATTAAGACCCTGGGCAAATGATCAAAAGTTGATCGTCAACAATTTTTGTTTGTGAAATAGAGAATTTTTTTAACCTTTTCAAAATATTCCCCGCTAATTCTGCTTGTGCAATGTTGTGCGCTAAACGGGCAGTCTAAAACATGAAAATTTTCCCTTTACAGGGCATTTTTGTTGACATGCAAAGTGGTGGGGAAATTCCCCAACAGCCCCTGTGATTGCCCCACCAGTGAGGCAGTGTTCCCCCACCAGCTTAACGCCCTTGCTAGCGAATGAGGCTTGTTGTTAAAACAATTCCCATGTTTTATTCATTGTATAAGTGAAAGATGAAATTCTTAGTAGAGTTCGTTAAATAGGTATGCAATAATCTTACTGGTGACGATGAGAACCCGATTGTGAGAGATGGACGGCAGTCTATCAAGAGATTTTTCAGGAAAGCTAGACAATTTCCTTTTTTTAACGTTGCAGTTAGTTTTTCGTTCTGGTTAATCGGTTTTATGCAATATTTTGTCAGTGTTTTAGTCTTATAATCGATAGATTCTTGAATCGTTCTATCTCGAGTAGCCTTTTAACAAATGCCCCACCAGCGGACAATGCTCAAAAATGCTGTCTCTTGGAAAGTTTTTTTTAAAGTAATGATTCAATTTTATCCCAAGGAACAACTGGTTTTCTGCTATCAAGCTATTCTTTGCTACGCACAACAGTATTTAGCTGAAGGTAAGTTACTTTGTTTTTGTTAGTTTTTTTGTAGATTCTGGATATGAAATCTAGATGTGAGCCTTTACATTTGAATCTTTGATGCAATCTGTGGAGTTGCTTCATGTTAGTTTGAATTAGTGTTTATCACTATTGTGTTACTAACGTTAAACAATGTACAATTACAATTACAATTACAAAACTAGCGTATGCAGTGGTTTTAAGAATGAAAATGGTTGTTGCATGCTATTAAGGCGGCATTATTAAGCTTTTGCCAAACGTCGCCAACATTACACCCAAAATTTCGCCCAACTTCTTTTTGCATGTTAGGGTAGGGGTGGCTAAGCGTAGCTCAACTTCAGCCAACATTTCTACCCAAAAGTGATTTTGATTAAAGCGCCTAGGTCACCTTTCTGAAATTTCTCAATTGGACTCTATTCCAAGTATTTTCTATTAGACTTGCTTCCAAATTCCCTAACCTTCGCTCACATTGAATTGAATTGATGTTGTTGTTGTTCGCTTCAGTTAGTTTGAGCATTCAGCAATTCAATTCAATAGTGATAACTACGACTCATGTAGTAAGTCTAATTTTCTATGCCGAAAAATTAGAATTTGTCTAGCAGCTTGCTTCTTTACGAATAAGATACTTTTTTGCTTCTTTTTTTCGCGCGAAAGGTAAGCGCCTTACCTAAAACGCATGCTTGGAGCCAGCATTTGTTGGCAGGGGTGGCCAAACGAAGCCAACATTCTGAAATATTGGGTGATTGTTTGACCCTGATCAAACTTCAGCCAACAGCATCAAACATGATGTTGGCGCATCCAACATGGTGACCAAACTTTGCCAACATTTTGCCCAACATGAATTTTTGCTAATGTTGGGTGATATTTGCTGCGTTTGTCCTGGGCTTTACGGTTTTACTGTGTTTATAGAACAAATGAAAGAGGATTCAAAGAACTCAAGGTCCGTTAGTGTTTCCCAACTTGAAGACGAGGTGATGGTACAGCTGAATCAAGCAGAAAAGGAGGCCTCTGCGGAGGAATTTCACCAGCATGTTGAGAACATACCAGCAGATATCGTGAAGTATGATTCAAAAGGAGAGACCTGGATTGAGAAATCAACAGAAGATCAGTTGTTGAAAATTGATCTGAGCACTAAAACATTGGATACAAGCTCAGATTCTGGGCATCTCTCAGGTGGTACTGGTGCGATCTTGCAGAAGCCTGACACAACTTTAGTTGGTGATTATAAGTCTGCAGCAGCAAATCCTGATGAGATGAAAAGTTCCCATGAAGAGCCTCATCATTCAAGGGACCGAGCAGACAGCATTCCGAAATTCAAAGTAAGGTCCGATATCTTCAGTTCGAGAAGTCCACCTCCCAGTCCTGGTGTTCCGAATATCCCTTCAGACAATGATTCAGATCATACATAAGAATTTAGTAGGTTTAGTTTTGTTATTTTAAATTAATTGAAGCTGTGCAGCCTATATGTAGTGTATGATATGGGACGGTATGTCTTTCACAAGTGAAGGAGCATTATCTGAGTGAAAATTATTTTATCATTCAGCAAATACCCTCTACGGAAAATCGGTAAATTTTTCTATCTTTAAACATTCAATTGTAAATTAAACGTCCTTATTAAAAATTGATATCGGCATGAAAAATTACACAATAATAGACAATCGAGGTTAAACTTGCGTAGTAAAAACTCTGGGTTGCAATGAAAAGTTTTTTTTCGTATGCTTGTATGGCCATGCAGTAATTTTTTTAATTTTCAACTTCGATTTTTTCCGAACTTCGATGATGAATTCAATTATTCTAGCAATGCAAGCATTTTAGATCATCTTGTCTTTCCACAAACTTCATGATCTGAACATACAAAAAAACCAAGCTTTTTATACAAAAAGAGGAATAGTTTGAGCGTTGCTGTGGTAGACAAAAATGGTTATTGTGTGATCCCAGCCGTGGAACTCTGACAGCCAAGACTTGCTCTATTAAACCTTATATTCAAAATTATCAGTAAAAGTTCTACGAAATACGAGATATTATTATTTCATAGTTATTTGTTAGTTTTTGTTAAATTTAATAATTGATTAATTTAAGACAGGAAAATATCTCAGATAG
Organism: Chrysaora quinquecirrha; assembly: GCA_014526335.1. Taxonomy (NCBI): domain Eukaryota; kingdom Metazoa; phylum Cnidaria; class Scyphozoa; order Semaeostomeae; family Pelagiidae; genus Chrysaora; species Chrysaora quinquecirrha. The sequence goes on along the minus strand of JACTAT010000276.1, from coordinate 639,419 downwards.
TAGAACGTTATGACTTTTCACATACGTATTAAGCGAAGATGTACGCTCCAATTTATTTATGCTTTAATGAAATCAATGTAAAATAATGTTGGCTTATTAACTGATATACCTATTATTTGTTAATAAATATGAATTATTACAATTACTGAATAAGATATGACGTCATGAAGAAAACCGTACATGTTTTTGGCTTCTACCTTCGGTTTGAACATGGTTTGAAAAACTATCGACAGTCAGCATCGCATTTGATGACTTTTTATGAAATTAAATAATTTGATACCCTATTTCCTCAAAAAACGTCTAGTCTTTAAAAATGTAGCTCTCACTAACACCTCCCCATCCCCATTCTTCAAACAAATTGCAGTTTTCTTATGTAGAAGTGTCGAAGCATAGCCTTATCCGGCCAAAAAGTCATACATCGTCCGTCAAACATCTGAAATTTGCTTGTCAAAAAAATGTTGTCCCGTCGGCCACTCGCAAAACAATGTGACAGGCAGAAAATGTTTTGGATGTTTTTCAAAAACATCTTGTGACAAATTTAAATCATTTTTGCTTGCTGTCAGGCACTGGGCAAGTGAACTGAACATTTCACTGCACATGTAACTGAACCTCTTTGGCTATTTTCAATTGAGTGGCCAAAATGAACTAAAAATACCTCTAAACAAATTTTGTTCACCAAACATTTTTTACTCCGATGAAACATTCCAAGAACTATGTTCAGTAACTGAGAAGGTGGCCAAATGAAGTGGATTTTTCACTGAACTTCGATGTTTGACGATGTTCAGTGAAATGTCCAGTTCAGTTGTCAAGGGCCTCAGACATTGCTTGGATAATAAATTGCAAATGTTTGTCCAACAATGTTTGATCGTTTGACCAGGGCCTTATGGATGAGTTTTAGGTGTTCCAACTTTTTCGGCAAGCGATTTTGATATAGCTACCGTCCGCCAAAAATCTCTCGAACAGTTATTGCGAATTTACTTAATTTAGCGTTTTTGGAGATAACTTAAAACAGACCAGACAACACAACAAATAAAACCTGTAATTTTTCTTTCTCACTTCTAAAAATAACAAAAACATTCACAGATTTCTGTCTGACAAAAACTGGCCCATGGCCATTTTGAAGTTGGTGGATAATTATTTAAATGTCAAGCGAGTGATATGAGTATTTTTATGATGGCATATTTAACAATACCCCTTGTCCTTCTGGTAAATAAACAACATTTCTTGATTTCGCAAGCCTATCAGCTATTTCTTCTGCAGCTTCTAATTTTCGTAGCTCAATCAATCCTTCACCAGCTTCAACAAAAGCATTTGCGATTAATTTTGCTCCTTTTGCATCTCCTTCGGCTGAAATGACGGACGCTGTTTTTTGTTGTTCAGCCTGAAATTGAAGTTCAATTGAAATAAGAATATTAAGTAAATCTCCTTTGAGTTATTCGTAAATTCAAAATTGCAAGAAATAGCGAACACATCTTTGGGCATACTTTAAAGCTTTTTTATCCGGGATTCCTCAGAACCGGCCTTTTGGGTATAAATCACTTCGGTAAATAGCCAACAGAATTAAATTTTTCCGAAATCACAAGGTATCAACGAACTTTGAACGCTCGCAACATCGATAATAAACGCGCTTAGATAGTAAAACTTTGCTAATTTTTTGGTGCCTTATACGATTTTCGCACTGAAAACTTGATATCTTTCGATTTCGAAAACTTTCAGTTCTACCGCAGTGATCTATAGACAGGAAGAGCTCGTTTTCTCACTTTGACTCTTCAGTTAGTTTAATTGGTCATCCTGCTGAATCTCGCAAGCTTATTGGTGTTCAAAGCATGATATTAATTCAGCTTGGGGAGGGGGCTCTGTCAAAAGCAGAAGGTTACCAAAACAACTCCTATAGGTACGATTTTTGACCGTATATGATCCGTACCTGCCCAACCGCTAACCTTTCACATGAGGATATAATGAATATGTTTATAGGTGAGGCAAGAGATGAACACGGTGCCCTATCCTGTAATTATAAGTTACCCTTACGGTGTTGTATTTCCTTAGTGACCCTAACTGCGCTGTTTAACGTTATAAAATTTTACATGGTACCCTACTCTTAGGTGCCTAATTGCCGTCCCCTCGCTAATTAAATTTTTTTTTTAATTTTCCAACCCCACCGCTTTTATTAGGACCCCTACTTATTAATATTTGCATTGAAATTAATGTTGAAATTTCTTGCTTAGTCTGCTGGGACCTTCTAAGCGTGAAGTTTCACTTTTACTCTATTATTTGTTAGAACTTTGGATTTTCTTGCCTTATAAGTAAAGGCCCGTTCGCACTGCGTTTCAGCAGTTTCGAGACAACATTTGTCAAGCAAATTCCGACCCCCCCCCCGTTTATTCCAACCCCCCACCCATTACATTTGGTCGAAGTTCCAGCCCCCTGCCTATTCCGACCCCCCAAGCAATTAGGCACCTAAAAGTATTTAGATAAAGTGTTTATTTCGTACCGTTTTCACAAAGTTTTCCATGCAAAGGAAGCTAGCGGTACAAATTTCTGTCAGATTTATTTAAATAAGTCAAGAATATCATTTCATTTTTCCGAAAAGAAAGCTCTCTTGGATGTTACTTGATCAACATTGTAAATTCCAGGGCCAAAGGAAGCAGGAGGGTGGAGGGGGGCTTTCAGCCCCCATTCAGATGTGAAAACCCAAAAGTTTTAAGATTAAAATGATGCTGTCTGCACTGACATCCTCTGGCGTTATACCGGGTTACTTAGAAAGCATTACAAACATGTAGCTATCTGTAGCTATTAACTATCCAATCTCTTACCTTTTCTACAAGAAACCTTGCCCTTTCTGCATCCTGTTGAGCTGTAAAAATAATTTGTAAGAAAATCATCATTTTCATCATTTCTTATTCTAATGTTGAAATGTATCATTCTTTATCAAGACTAAGTAAGTCATAAAAATTTTCTTTCCCAATTGATGAGAATTCTCAGAAAGATTGGTAGGACACATTATAACCAAACATGTACTAACCAACTTGCTTCATTTCAACAGCTTCAGTAAATTCTCTGCCGAATGTAAGATGGGTCTGTAAAGGATTAATAAATAACAAGATTTACATAGAGGACAGATGAAAAAAAAACACTATATTTTGTGCCAATTTTTGCCCCCTCTAAAGGACATCTTCCAAGATCAACTTTGTACAAATTTGGAAGGTAGCACACCTTTTGGTTTACCCAGGGATTTTATGATACTGGAAATCGTTTAGGGATTCCATGGAATACATGGGAAGATGCAAAATGTATCCAGGGATTATGGCCAAAATTAAAAGGGAACAAGGAAATATCAGGAAAGAGAGATCAAGTAAAATCCTCCCTATCCACCCACTTGACTGTCAATGTAAAAACAATTCCTACAAAACTCAAGGGAACAAGGGGATTGTCTCAAGGGAACAGGGGAACATGTAACCCCCTAAACGACCCTCGATACTACCTTAATTGACCAATCTAATGCCATCTTCAAAACTAAAACTTCTATCAAATAAATGACCAAGGTTAATTTGAAAAAACTGTTGCTAACACCCATCCTCAAAAAACACTCCTCCCTACTAAAAGCTCAGGACTTTAGGGTAAAATTGAATAAATGCCTTAATGTTTTTTATTTGGTTTAAGAAATTCAAACTAACTACTTTAATGTTTCAATTATGGAAAGTGTCAAATAAACAGCAGAGACATAATAGGGCATACTTTTAGTCTATAATGTTTCCACTGTTTATTTGAGTTCTCAAGTTTTGTACAACTTAAAAATGATAAATTGATAAGCCTTTGGCTTGTGTTGAATGCTAGAGCCAAAAATGTCATGCCATGTTAAAATCATTAAACGTCCATGTAATAAACTTCGAGTTGTACAAAACTTCCAAATTGCCATAAACAGCAGAAACATTTTCAGACCGAAACTGTTTCTGACGTTCATACTCATAAGCTTGTAAGTATGCCCGAAAATGTTTCCCCTGTTTATCGCAAATTATAATAAACTTCAGGATGTAACAGCTCACAATTCAGCTTGAATAAAAAGAAAAAGTTAAATACCAAGGAAATGTCATCAAGTACTAATCCAAAAGAAGATGCTCTTTCTACAAGCGATTCTTGAACTTTTTGAGATACCTTGTATGAAGCAAAGAAATCATAAGGCAAATTAATATGTGGTATAATTGAAATGCAACAAAATATTATAAAACAACAAGATTTAAGCAACAGAAGAAGTGATATATATGTGATACAATAAACTTACAACTTCTCTCTGGGTGATCAATTCACTTGCATCAAACTGAGCCTGAAATCAAAGAAACATTTTGCAATTTTGTGGTATCAACAAAACAAAACTTGTTCAAATAAAACTGTTTCTATGGCATTATTGATATGAACTTTTTTGATTATTTTTTTGACATTTCTTTATCAAGGCTTTTCAGCTTTTCTTGGCTCTTCGTGGGAAGGAGAGCTATTACATGCATATGCCTTGGAACAACCCTTTAACATGTTCTGCATTATGCCATTGTGTATGGCAGAATTTGGTTTACAAATATTGGTTAACAGGTAATTTTCATAATGCACACTTTTCATTTATTTAACATCTGCATGAGAAATGTTATTTTTACTGCCTGAGTGTGCCCAAGATTCTTTGTTTTGAAACACTTGTAATTCCCTTTGCAAAGACTAGAAATGAAATATAATTCTGTATGACCAAGTGTAAAAGTGTTCAACTATAATATTCTTAGGTAAATTATATTTCCATGAATGCCCCTAGTTTCATTCATCGAAGTCCCCTTTTAATGACAGTCTTTATGTAACCTAAAATTACCATTCTGCCAGTTTGATTGCAATCACACTTAAGTTGAACACAAATAAATTTTATTGCACTCCACCCTTGCCTAAATTTTTTTAGGGCTACAATGTACTCAAAAGAGAACTTGATATTCAATATTCATTAGCTAGTGTTAGTTGGTGGCCATGTCTCATTTGCAGTCTACAATAGTAGGTTTTATTCCAGTCAAGGACATATTTGCTACATAGAGGTTGCTATTCAGTGTCCTCCTGTGCTATTAGAAAACACACAACCTAGGAAAAGCAAGCCTTGTAGTGTAGATGTAGTTAAAAACTAATGTTATCTAGCAAATATTGCAATAACATTTTGTCACTTACAACAACTGCCTTCAAAACTTCTGTAGTGATTGATGGAAGTACTCTTTCATCGTAATCTTCTCCTAAACTCATATAAATTTTTGGAAGTTCTCCTGCTACTGGTCTGAACAACACTCTCAAAGTAATGTTCACATTCTGTAAATCTAAAAAACAGACAGTTGATAAAAATATAATGAATACTGCATGAGGAGGCTTCCTTGCAAGCTAGGGTTGCAAACAATGATGAGCCAAACAGGGGGGGGGGGGCTGAGGGGCAGTTGCCACTCTAAATCATGGCCAAGATAGGTTTTTATAGGCTAAATACAATGTACAAATGTCATAGCGTATAATTTGGTTGTTATTCTTAATACTACACACTAATTTTCTTTGACACCACCCTTTTGCCCCTGGCCACTGACCTCAAACAGATGGGGAACAAAAGTGAAAATGAAAATAGAGATTCCTCTGTTGTCTTTCCATATTCTCCTCCAACTTTTTCTGTTTCCTTGTCTGATGCTCAATTAAGTCTTTACCTATAGTAATCTGACCTAAACAAACAAATCGACAGCATATCAAGCTCTTTTGTTAAAAAATATTGTAATTTCACTGACCTTTACTTCCTGTAATAGTTGGAATGTTCCTTGGTCTGCTTCTCACATCAAATATAATAGGTCTTTGAACCCATGGAATGAGAAAATGGGTTCCTTCACCAGATACATCAGGGCGTACTCCCCTAAATCTGTCAAATATGACAGCTCTGTGGCCTCCATCAACTACAAAAAACATGTAGATTAAGAATTAGCAAGTCTAATATGGACTTTAATCAAGAATTCTTTAATCGAGAAATGTACTGCATTAGGAAAAGCCCAATTTAGTTTTGTGTCTTTTAACACCAGCATGCGATAGAGGGTAGGACTAGGTCAGGGGCATACCAAGGCAGGGAATGGCCTGTCTGAATTTCTTGGCAGAAGCACAATGCACAACTGAGCTAAAATTTCAGCTATGCCTTCGTAACACCCAGTCGGGATTCATGACAGCAGTGCACCCAATGTGAATTCAATTCAAGCTACCTTAAATTTGCACCTAACCAAAAACAACATGTCCTCAAAATATATTTCTTTATTTTTCAGTAGAAACAAAAAATGCATCTTGAATGATGAAATTCATAAATAAAGAGCCAGACTGATAAGTTTGCAAAGTGTGTTGCTTTGAAATGTGTTGACAGAAGATTTGCCCTTGGCCTTTTTTATTGCTATTGAAACAATAGCTCTATTGTATTTCCTTGTTCAACTTGAAATTTGACACACAACATAAAAAACAGTCTGGAAGAAGGGCACTTCATCTTGTTTTTCTTTAACTTTTTGTGCACTTTGCTGAAAATAATACTCTTGAAACTCAAAATTTTATCCCAGCAAACCCAAACCCAAACCCCAGCCCAGATCTTGTGGGAGCTTGCCATGAAATCCAGACTTGATGCAAACCTGTATTTTTTGTGCAAAAACGTGTGTTTTCCTAGCACTAGTGCCAAATTTTGTCCAAACAGCGCCTGCACTGCAGAAGCAAGCAAGCGTTTGGGTAGGGTTGTAAGCGAGTTGTAAGCTGCCGGATAATTGGGTTGGTTTTGACTTGGGCCTAAAAAATGCAGATGATGATGCAATGATAGATACTACTTCTCTTCAAAAAGTTGGCAGCGTTTGCCAGATCAACAACCAGCCTTACCATTGTAAATAGCACTATTTATAACTCCACCAGCAACAGCTAAACCAATACCAAGTCTTCCTAAATTGTTGAGAAATTTCGCTGCCATTTTTGTACAGAAAAAGTCGACAGCTTCGAATCTTCAAGAGAGCGCACAAGGATTTAGGCCTAGGCACATGGACAAAATGTGCAGTTCGTACAGCGGTTTTGTTTTTGCGCATGCGAAAAGTCATAATACCCAGGCCTTCCACCATGCTTTTCCTTTACGACTCCTCAGCGAATGAAAGATGGTAAGAGTTGATTCCTTACACTTTTTATAACCGCTTTTGATGAATCCTGGAAGCTGTAGCAAGCTCAAGGCATTATTCAAATCTTTATCAACTAGCCTGTCGTTTTGTCGTGGGAAGGCTATCTGACGAAAGTGAACAAGAGATGTTTCGTTCTCTTTTTCTTCTCAGGCCTGTGTCGGTGGTTTTTCTTTTTTGGCTGCCACTCAGTTCAGTTCATTTTCATTTTACTGGCACTGAACTACTCAAAAGAAATTCGTAAAGCCAGAATCACAGCTTTAAACTGCTATAGTCCAATCTCCTCTAGTAACGGATTAGATAAAATAAAATTAATTGAAATAGAAAAATGAAGCTGAACAAAGGATAAAGCAAAATAAAATAAAACGTCCAATAGAAAAAATAAAAAATAGATGAAACTGAAATAACCATGTACCTTCTCACATAAAAAAACCCTACATACGATTTGTTGAGAAAAAAGCATCAAAGGTTGCACTGATCAAAAGTTGGTGCCAAAAATACTACGAATTGAACACCAATCAAACCTTGCTTCCTCAAAAGTTGATGGTCTGGTTACTGTTTCACATTGCTCCTTGCCTGGTGAAGGGAGATGAATCTCTCCTCGAACATTGCCCTGATAATTTCAAAGGCATGTCATAAAAAGCTGTGACTATCATGTCTAATATGGTGTCAGGAACAGCCTTGATAACTTCAATTATATTTTCTCACCTATAAAAAAGTCTTAAGCATGTTCCCAATCGCACTTACTGTAGCTTTACCATGATATACCGAGTTGAGCCGGGAACAAATATTGACAGCATTTTACCAATCCACTTTTGTCTTCAAAATAAGCTTAAGGGGAAGTTTGAAATGCAACATCTCTGTCCAAATCATTTTATACTTTCTTTTTCAATTTCAATTAGTTAAGGAATATTTATTTTGCTATGTGCTATCTTCCTTTAATTGAAAAAGAATTATGCAATTTGTACAGGCACATAACACAATTGTATTGTACATGTGCTGTCACATAGGTATTTAATACGTGTTCAAGCACAATTAGCTCTTTACGTCAGGCCCATTTCATTTTAATTCGCTCTCCCTGTTTGCTAGCGAATTTTCTGTTCCCTGCTCACTAGCAAACAGAAAACATCCTTCTCTGAGTGAACTTTGTCTGTTCACTCATTAAATTTTTTAGTGAATTCGCAAAGTGAACCATCGGAATTAACCAATGAGAAGCATGTAACCTTGAGCAATTTAAACAGCACATCACATTGCGATTACCTTGCTGACATTGTCTGCCTTAATACAATACCACTCTCTCCATGTTTTATTTCATCATTTGAGCTTATTTTCAATACCAGAATATTCCCAGAGCATTTATTTTGAGAAAAGCTTTGTATTTTCATTCATTCTTCCTGAATTTCGAAAATGGCAGAAATTGAGATAAAATGGGGTTGACAATTATGTTTTTGTTTTTTCTGCCTTCTCCTGAGTAAAAAGAATAACTTTCTTTCTACTTTGAATTACAGCTATATTGTGTGTCCCCTTTCACTGATTTGTAGTGAATGCCTAGGGCAAACGGCAAATGTCAACAAAGTGGAAACAGGCCTTAACACTTGAATGCTTGTGACCAAAATCTCCAAAAAATATCCTTTAAAAGTTCTTATTGACTTTTGAATTCTTTCCAGACTTCCAAGAGAAGAAATAACGGACGCTCCAAGCACGGAAGAGGACATGTACGTCACGTTAGATGCACAAACTGTGCAAGATGTGTGCCTAAAGACAAAGCAATAAAGAAATTTGTCATTCGAAATATTGTTGAACAAGCTGCTGTGAATGATCTGAAAGAAGCTTCTGTTTATGCTTCCAGTGGAAATGATGCTGGTAAGTCCAATGTGTTCTTTTTACAGTTTATCTATTGGTGGATCCTTTCAAACAACAAAATTTAATCAACATTAGTTTCATTTGAATGTCTTATTTTGCTCATCTTTCTACAATTGCTTTGCCTTCAAGACTTACCTAATAGGTGAACTGTGAAATGTTTAGGTGACATTGTGTTTTAGCACCAGTCACTTGGATCTCAGTAGTAGGTTAACTAATGGAGACCTGAACCCTTGCTGTGACCCTTCTGTGGGTGAAGTCAACCCCTGCTCCATCCACACTCAAGCTTGAAGTTTTTTCAAAATGCTAATGTTGTTACAAGACATGCATCTAATACAAATGGCTTGTTCCTGATTTCTATCTGAATTGTTGTTCCTTTCTTTTTCCTTCATGTAGCATACATTTTGCCAAAACTGTATGCAAAACTGATGTATTGCGTCAGCTGTGCCATTCACTCAAAGGTTGTCAGAAACAGATCAAAGACTGACAGACGTATCAGAACTCCACCTCCAAGATTCCAGCCTAGGGTAAGTAAAATGCCTTGGTGATTCTAATGTCATGGATGCACATGCCTGGTCTTTAAAGTGTAGGGGTTCACCTGTGGACTTCACCTTACACATGGCATAGCTGCAAGTTGTGGGAGCAAGTCTGAACTGTCCATCTTATTTTATATTAAGCTTGCACAGATTTTTACTTGACAGTTGACTTCACCTGGTAACAAATTAAACTTCAAATCAAAATGCTATCCAGAAAGTCGTCGTACAATAGATCTTTTGGATAAAAGACTGCTGAGATTGAAATTTTTCAAAACTTTAAGATATCCAGTTCTTAATACTAAAATTTTATAAGCCTATAAAAGGTCTATTATTTACTCCTATTTCCAATCAAAACCATAATTCTTAGATATTCTAAGCATGCCAATTCTTAAAAATTCAATTACAAAATCTATGAGCTGTATGCCATTAATCATTTCTTCAAATAAGGTAACTAAGCACCAAATGAACCAGTGTGCTCCAACACAAGATGTACTAGTAGAATTATCATGAAAGAAATATGTTCCCAATCGCACTTACTGTAGCTTTACCATGCTATACCGAGTTGAGCCGGGAACAAATATTGACAGCATTTTACCAATCCACTTATGTCTTCAAAATAAGCTTAAGGGGAAGTTTGAAATGCAACAATTTTGCCTTATTTCACGTTTCTACTTTATGCTTTCTTTCGGCACTCGCAACTTTGGTGTAAATGTTTTCCTAATCTTGATTTGCTGTGCAAATTTTCTTGTAGGATCGTACTCCAAGACCTGCTGCTGCACCTGGTGCCCCAAGACCTGGTGCTCCTGCTGGTGGTGCTGGTGGTGCTCTTGCATTTAATAAGAGTTAAAATGAACAATTGTAAGAATTCTAAATGAAAGAGCTATCATCATCGTAGATCATGTTTGTTTCTCTTGTACAAATTCTGTTCTGCATGGCAGAAATATCAACTTATCTGACACATTTCAATTTAACACCTTGTAGTAGAAAGTACTACGTTCTTTTATAAAATGCAGTGAACTTCACATATCTGCAGAAACAGAAATATGCTTCACAGGTGTTGTCAATTTCAACCTGTTTCCATTTCACAATTGCAAAGGATGAAGCACTAGCGCCACTGCCTAGCCTGTTTCCATTTCACACATTTCAGATACAGAAATACTTAACACTAGATTCAGCATTTTGTTTATATTATCTCCAACTGCTTAGAAAGTTCAAAGCATCAGTTACTTCACCTTTTTTGAAAACATCAAAACAATTAAATGCTTAGCCTGTTTCCATTTCACACATTTCACGAACAGAAATACTCCACACTAGACTTAACATTATTTTTATGTCTCGCACTGATTATTAAGTTCAAAGCACCGGTTTGTATTTCACAGTTTCTGGAAAACATAAAAACAATTAAATGTTTAGCCCGTTTCCATTTCACACATTTCAGAAACAGAAATACTAAACACTAAATAGAGCCAGCGTTGTGTTTCTCGCATCCAAACACCAGTGCATAATATTTGACTTAACCCACTTCGCGTTTGTTTTGGAACAATGCACCAGAGCCATTTATTACCTAACCCGTTTCTACTGGCACATTTTTATGTTTGAAGAATTCAAACATTATGCAGGGGTTTTCGGCAAACCGGAAGAAATAGACCTAGATAGATACCTAGGAATCAGGAATGTTGTATCAAAAAGATAGGAATTTCTATTCTCTTTTCGAACAATCTAAACAATCGGATGTTTATCATTTATTCTAATCGAGAGCAGTATTAGTTGTAGTGACGTCGTTATGGGGGATTCAAGGGCAGGGCCGTCGTTATGGGGGTGCGGGGTGCGGCACCCCTGGCTTCAAGCCTGTCGGCAACTTGTCGGCAGTTGCGTTGTCGGCAACTGAGAAAATTGAGGGCCAAAATGTTTTCTCGTAAGCAATAACCTCATTGGAACATCCGCAAGTGCATCGCATCATATTATAACAGAACGATAACAAAATCTTGTTGTACATTACCACGTAGCATTTGAAAGTCAGTTAAAGGAACAATTATCTATGCAAAAATGACGTATCAATTAAGTTAAATCGCTTAGAACTACGATGTCTTCTTTGTTAACCTTCGCATGAATTAGCTGACGTCTTTGGGTCTTCACAATTAGCACTACTTCAGCCTTTACTTCATTGCTTCATAACTGATTATTAACGACACGGCAGTCTACTGTATGTATACCTCCATACCTCCATTCGTTAATAGTCTAATAGCTCTAATGCTTATGGGGTCGGAACATCCCACGATCATTCTAATCAGTCATAGTCATCTTTGAAGTCGATCTCTATTGGATTGGCAAACTGGATAATGGCTCAGAAAATTGTAATTTAAAGGTCCTGAAATGGTCATTACAGCGACTCTAGATCAATAATTCTCAAAATTTTCCCCGGAGCATGCCCTGACCCCTAGTTAAAAGAGCTTTTGTGCACATTTATATTTAAGCCCCTTTTTCTTGTGCCCTCCACTTCTAAAAGTTTCTATGTCCTCGAGAGCGGGCCCTTAGACGCACCGCAGCAGGCAGGCCACACCCAGGCTACGCCCATTTTGTCGGCAAATTTACATTCGGCACCCCCTGCTTGAGAGTTCTAGCGACGGCCCTGAGGTATTGTGCAGGTCAGTGTTGTTGCTTCATTTTGTTTTGCACTTTAAAAATTGCGAAAGAAATTATTGCACGTAATGACCAGCGTCGCAGATATTTTGGGAAATTTTAAGGATTTTGAGCTATGAAGCAGTAGTTGTGACAATTTTTCTTAGGTTGAATATTAAGTTGTAGTTAGGTTGAAAATTACTGCAGAAGTCAAAATGACCAAGGAGAGTATTAGTTGGATAATGAAATCGAAGAATACTGTTATACACGTTTTTTTTCACCAGCAAAGGTCGACACACCTTAGGTGCCCTTTCTACGGATCCTGCCCCCGCCGCTTCATGAAGCTTCCGGCGCCTCTGATTTGAACAACAACCTCATTAGAAAGCTATTATCCAGAATGCGCTAAAATCTGGACCAGGCAAAAATGCTGGGAAACCGTGGAATGAGTGAGAATCGACGGAACTGAAGGGAGCCCAGGGACTATTCTGAAACAAAGTGGGAATAACTTGAAATCGGAGAGAACAAATGCGAACGAAGTGGGAATTGGTGGGAATAAATGGGAATCAGAGGTTGAAAGGGGAAAAAAGATAGAACCACTGGGAAAGATGAAAGAACAGCTTAGAACAAAGGAAAGTACCGCTAACAAATGCGGGGAAAAGCAGGAACAACACCTGAAAGAACTATGATCACATGAAACAAGTGGGAACAACGTGGGGATTATTCTACTCTATATGTTGCGAGTTGCAAGCTAATAGGCTGATCTCAAGATTGTTTGGGCTGATTTCATTCTCCGAACATGGTTAATGGGTACCTTTAATCAATGCAGCATGTGTATCGTTGATGGCATACTTGACCTTATTCGCCGCGCCCGTGTTCTAATTTATTTCGTTTCAGAAGGATAATTTGTAGTTGAGTAACGTCTCTGGAACGATGTTTCTTTGTATGATGCACAAAGTACCAAAATACAATTATAGAAAAGTTACGCGGTCTGAAGACTTTATACGAATAAGAAAGTAAACGTATGTAAACAAACTTATCATTTCATTTGACAAATCTCGAACATAATAATCAAAAACTAAATACATATTTTTGGAAAGTCTATACAGTATTTATTTAAGTCACCGAAACCCGTTTGACATAGACATACGAGAAAGAGGTCCCTGGACGTTTTGAAAACGTCTAACTTATGGTCCCCGGACGCTGCTAGAAATTGTGAACGTTTGAAATTTGAGGATCAAAGTTGGAGACCACATTTGATAAACTGACCGGCTACATAGTTAAGTATGGTTCCAGATGGTTCGGTTGCTGAATTATGACATTTTGGATCGTGTATGTGCACCTTCTTGCATGCCTCCACGTGAAGAAAGCTGGTAAATCCAAAGAAATAAAACGAAGGTACGTTTCTTTTACATAGTTGATAATACATCTATTTCACCATACTATGCTGGCATTGCGCAGAAGAAGGCCTATCTCTATCTGTAAAGATTTTGTACTGTGGCCCCAGTTACACTATGCCTGACTAAACTAGGAGACATGTCACGCGCGACATTGATGTCCCCTCGGTGTCTCTCAGTTTAGCCACCTCGGAAAACTTTTGTAGCAACAGACACGCAAAAGTTTCTGGGAGACAACAGAAACATTTCTTGTCTCCGCAACATGCAAATGACTCGGGGGACATGTTGCTCGCTTGTCATTCGCATGTTTAGCCACCCTGGGAGACACGCCGAATACAGTGTCACGCGCGACAAGTCTCCTAGTTCAGCCATAGCTTAAAACGTCACATCCGGTGCAGCAACAGCAGCAATAGGTGAATCGCTTGAACTTTCTCCGACCTGCAAAAGTTAAACACATTGTGCAAAAAGTAAAGCTATTTCTGCAAAGCCAGCAAAACCCACCCTAGGGATCGGAAATGCAAGGATGCAAGCTGGGTTCTGTCGTTTCACACAATAAACTCTATCGAGAAAGCTTTCAGCTCACGTTTTTAAATCAGACGGGCGAGATTAAGCTCTTTAGTTTTAACCTCTTCTAATCTTTACCAGCTTCTTTACCAGCTTTGATCCAGTGCAATGATATTGACTATGCTGACAAAGAAATTTAGCGGATCATGATCAGAAATGCCACTTCAAGGAACTCTACGGCATCTTTATAGAAATACGCGCAAGCCAATAGGGGCAAATTAATCCTTATTTTTCTGTTTTCCCTTAAAAAGGTATCACACTTTCCACTGAATTTTCACTGATCACAAAATCCATACAGTAAGATGGAGACAAACCTTTGAGAGTGTGCTTTGCCTAGATGATCCTGAACTACTGCTTGAATCTTCAATCAGATCAGGTGCTTGTCTGAATACCTCACAAGCGAAGGAATCTGGATATCCAAATTCTCTCATTACTCGTTTTTGTATTTCCATGTTTACCAATAAGCTGTATTCACCTTAAAAAAGTAGGATAACTATTTACCAATATTGAAACTTAAAATACTCCTCTATTGGATAACTTGCACATAAAAGAGTATTACCCACCTCCCCAAACATTGGATAGAATTCTGCATATTCGCCAATCGCGCAAATTCAGCAGTACTGTTTTCAAGAAAACGCGACAACCAAAAGTGTGAATAACAAAAGTACAGGTTTAACTGCGATCAGTGGCTTTGTACCCCCATGCTCTACCAACCGATCTACCTGGCCACATGTTGTCTACGAATTAATCCACTTTTGCAAGTCGTACCAATAGCACACATTGTTCTTATTTTCCCGTAAACACAGGGGACCTTTGCAATCCGACTGAGATCTACAATCTTGGCCAAAATTATAGAGACCCGTTGAAGTTTTTAAAGCAGCTCCACATTGTCGAAGCCCCCTCTCCCCCATATCAATGTTGGAGATGAAATCTAATTCCTAAGCGGCAGGTCATATCATTGTCTTGAAACACAGGCAACATTGATACAGGGGGGAGGGATGGCCCGTCCTATTTCTAATGATTTGTAACAAGTTTTGTGTTGCACGGAGAAAGTCTCTATGAATTTTGGCCAGGATTGTAGATAGGAAAATAGGCTACGCTTGCTATCTTCGCAAAGCAAAGTACTTTGGATTTCTGCGCTAAGCACAGAACTACTAGTCTAAGTAGTTCCACCCGGTTCTTTTCTGTGACCCGGTTCTTCCTCCCTGTGCACCTTTTGCCTTTTGACTGGAATCACAGAAATCTTATGACTCTTCTGACTTGCATGACGAATTTTATCTCAATTGGAATCGAACTTAAAATCAAAGATTGGGACTCAGAATTGCTCATCATTTTCAATTCTCACCAGGACCTATGATGGAGACAGGACCTCCGAGGAGAAAAGATTTCCTTAAACAGAGGGCAAGATGGAGATCTTTACCATCGCTAGAGAATGGCACGTTAACAAAACATAACCTTTAAGCGTTTCAGCTGCTCACCAAATTTAAACAGATTTCAATAGCTTTATGGTATCCTCAGGGTACATGCCTAAAGTGTGTCAGCTGGTACTATGTCATAACAAATGTAAGAACAGTAAAATTTTTAGAAAACAAAAACTAAATGAAAAACAGACATACCAGACGACAAGTTAAATGCTTTTTGGGTTGTATTCATTCTTTTAAGTTCTTTTTCTCTTCTTCCCATCGCTTTGATTATTTTACGATCAATGTTGACAACATCGGCTGAATATGTTTTGTATCTTTCTAATGTGTGTTCTGACATTGTTGCTTCATTTTCGTGAATTTCCATACCAGGTACCATATCTGGCATCGCTGCAAATCTTGTGCCTCGAAGGTTTCCTGAATTCCCATCAGCAAGAATACGTTCATTCAAGAATGCCTAAAATCAAAAGAGAATACGGTTGTCTTTAGTTTTATTTTTTAAGTTTGTATTGAGTACAGACTTGTATTGTATGGTCGTTTGGTTGAGGCTTCTGTGATTTTGGTCCATTTCGTATTGTTCATTCTTATGAGATTTTCTGCCCACCTGACTTTCATACCCGATAAATGAGTACGCCGGGTATTTCATTAAGGGTCTACGTAAGCTATATTAATTTCTGTTCATCTATCCTCATGAATGCGAATCAACTTTACGCTCTGTACCTTTAGACATACTTGATGTGATTCACACTAAGCGCTGTGATTCACTAAGCAAGATGCGCAACATATTGACATGTTTACAACAAATCTTTTGGTGGTGCTTGCATTCTTAGTTACATCTAAAAATAGCTAGCGTTTCACTACGAATGGCATCACGCAGCACTCCAAAGAGTTCTTCTTATCCAACAAATCATATGCATAGAGGATTATACCTATCAAAAATGCTCTATATAGTCCCACCATACACTACAAGCTGTATAGGCGACTTTTGATTGAGTATATTTGAGACTGGCTTAATAAAAACTGAAACAGAATCTACTGTTTACCAATCCAGAAGGTCGTCCCAGACGGTTGATGAAATTTATAGGAAAATTTACCTTGAAAAACATTATTGATAGTTGTGTGATGCAAGACAGGAAGATTCGGATATGAAGAACGTACATTGCCATGAAATCTGGCATTTCAATTCGAACTCTTACAGTACTCCTAAAGAAATCAGTAGCCAGTGGCAGAGGAAGACTTGCTTTATCAAATCTTTGCTTTACAGCCGGGATAAATAGAGAAGGACAGGAGGAAAGAGAGCGTCAAATAGGCTTTTATAGTTATCAAAAATAAACCTTTGATTCTTCGTAGTATGGCATAAAAAGTCTTGGCCGTGTATAATTTCTTTGTTTTCTTTCACTGGACATTTTTACCCATTCGCTGCTTGAAATCTTTTCACTTTCCCCAAGACCAACATCAGGTAGTGATGGTTTATGGAAAAGTCCACGATGATAAGCAGTTTGGAGAACGACAGAATTCTTTGGTAAAACATGTTTTATTCTGATAAACTGCAGAATGTCTCTAAGCGAATCGCATAGATCTTTATCGCTTATGTCCTTTCGTTTTGGACTTCGTCGATTCAGCGAATTTGGAGCCAGACCACCTGAAAACAGAAAATAAATTAAAATCGTAAAAATTTTAGCATATTGCTCATTAATGTCTATTTATAGGACGCAGTCAAACGGACACTGAATAAACTTTCCACCCATAGCTCCAATACGAAATACCTCAAACTTTCCGATAAGACCTTCTAATAAAACCGCTATCATTTATGACATGATATTTTCTTTTGTTGTGTAATTTGCAGAGACCATTTGAATGGCACAGGTTGTAACATGATTATAATCATATGACGCAAACAGTTTGAATGCTACTT
>JACTAT010000276.1:574941-621441 GCA_014526335.1 Chrysaora quinquecirrha | reverse complement strand
TTCATGCACACATTCATTAATTTACTCACCAATTTAATTCATGAATTCAGTCTATCTTTCATCTGTTCACTCATTCATCTGTTTAATCATTTATTAATTGAATCTTCCATTCATTCATTCATTCATTCATTCATTCATTCATTCATTCGTTTATACATTCATTCATTCATTTATTCATTCATTCATCCATTTATTCATTCATTCGTTCATTCATCATTTCCTTCTTCCCTCATTCATTCATTCGTCCATTCATTCATTCATTCATTCATTCATCCATTCATCCATCCATCCATCCATTCATTCATTCATTCATTCATTCATTCATTCATTCATTCATTCATTCATTCATTCATTCGTTTATACATTCATTCATTCATTTATTCATTCATTCATTCATTCATTATTTCCTTCTTCCCTCATTCATTCATTCGTCAATTCATTCATTCATTCATTCATCCATTCATCCATCCATTCATTCATTCATTCATTCATTCATTCATTCATTCATTCATTCATTCATTCATTCATTCATTCATTCATTCATTCATTCATTCATTCATTCATTCATTCGTTTAAAGATTCATTTATTCATTTATTCATTCATTCATTCATTCATTATTTCCTTCTTCCCTCATTCATTCATTCGTCCATTCATTCATTCATTCATTCATCAATTTATCCATCCATTCATGCATTCATTCATTCATTTATTCATTCATGCATTCATTCATTCATTCATTCATTCATTCATTCATTCTTCATTCATTTATTCATTAATTCTGTCATCAATTTGTTGATTAATTCATTCGTTCGCTCATTCAATAGTTCAATTCAAACATCAATTCTTTCCTTTTTTCGTTTATTTATTCAAACCTTCATTTATTCTTTCATTCTTTTGATATAGACATAGCTAATGTGCTAAGAATATTGTGGGTTTGGGTTAAATTATTTCGATTTGATTTTCTCAACGATTAAAACCTTGGCTAAGTTGCTAGCTCAACTTGCCTCCCTCTACCGAGGTGTTCAAATGATAAGCTTGATGGTAGCTATGAGCGCCCTGTGCATTTGCACTCTACGCTATTTGACAAATATTCAGACCAAGTATAAAGTTTAATGTGTAATGAGTAGTCTTGTAATGAGTAGATCTAGCATATACGTATATTAACTGTAATACCTAACATATAGGCTCTGTACATAACAGTTTGGCTTTACATTACTTTGCATAAAGTGTAAAAATTAAATGAGCACTTACCGCAGGGAAGTGTGAAGTTTGATTGGAATTTTGCGTTATCTTCACCCTTATCCTACCGTGCTTATTTTGATCTCAAATAGCCAAGAGGTGTGTCACCCCCCACCGTACAAAATATGCTTTCCTGTAGAGCAAGAGCAAGGAAACCTTGCACAGGCATGGGCCAATGTATCAGAAGTAATGTTGGTGAATTGGGCGTCTCATACTTCTAATATGACGTCATTATGACATCATAATCAAAAAATGCTACTGAGGTCGGTCAAAAATCAACCTTCCTTAATATCAATAAACATCCATAACTTTCTATACATTTTCTTGCTAGTTACATTTTTCTATTACCTTGCAAAGACTCAGTCAATTCTGATAAGATTTACTGATAAAAATAGGCATGTGTATGTGGTTTTGGCATGACCGCTTTCCATATAAGGCAATGTCACGTGACCCATTGTTATTATTATAGCAATTTTTTTGTATCACATTATAGCTTATACATATAGCTTTAAAGTCAGCCTGACTTGGAAGCTTACATCCACCAAACAACAGAACAGTTACAGAAAAGCTTGAGTGGGTGGATGCCACCCTCCCCCCGGTAGGATTAGGGTTCAATGGAGGAGTAAAGGAATTAAATGAGATATGCAGTGCATGCGCGTACAAGTCAGTCTTCAACGAACCGAGTAGTTTCCTAAAAATAAGACCTGTTGTTTCCCATACAATACTAGGAAACCATGCATATTTCTAAAATCATTCATACTCACAGGGTGGCGTGTAAAAATCGGGAGGGTATGTAATTCCTTTGCTCCTCCATTGAAGATGACAAAGAATTCCAGTCAAACTTCACATTTCCCTGCGGAAGGTGCCCGTCCAGTTATTAAATTCTACGTCATCTCCAATTATGTCACCAAGCAATTTCATGAGAATTCAAAGACAGGAAAACTACTCGATGACATTTAAGAAACCCAAAATTATTCGTTGATTCTTTTACGACAACAAAATTTGTGAGTAACATTGCTTCTCTTCAATCTGCTTCGAATAAAGCTTTTTAAATGTTCTTTCATTTTTCCAGCCTGCTGCTGACATTATCGTAGCTAATGGTACACCCTTTTTCCTCGCTGGTAATGTTGATGCAGCTCTAATGCTGTGGGGACCATATTTTCCACATCAATGTCTAAATCTGACATTACTTGTCCGCACAATCTTTCTATTGTTGATTTTGAGACTGGTTTGTGAGGATGTTGATAACTTATGAACAACTGATCTTCATAATTCCTGAAATCTTTATTGTTAGTGATGTAATTTCTTAGATTTGCAAGAACACACAGTTTTGTGTTTTGGTTAAAACACTGAAATTCCATAGGTTCTCAATGATTACCAGGTTTATGTTTGTTTAAGTAACGAAGGTATCACTATTCTGCATTTGTCACCAAATGATATACCAGTCAATTTTATTGCACGAATAGTCGGGCAACATTATCCTGCCAAAATACCTAGAAGCATGACCAGCCGTAAAGTAAGAAATTTCAAACTTATCTCTTTGAAATGACCAAGCAAATCCTAGACCTAGTTGTATTGGTTGAACTGTATCCCAATCCTACTTTGCGCAATTCTGTAAGAAACTCAATACCATGATAATGAGATATTTTTTTCAAATCAAGTTGGTGTTTATAACAAAATGTCTTAATCGTTTTAAGCATAAAAATCATACTGACTCCAATTTAACGAAAACGCACCTATGGCACAAGCAGTAGGATCTGGCTTATATGATACATATTCAAGAATTTGACAATTTAGATGCAAATAAATCAACTTTAGGTAGAACTTCTAATTCTTTTGTGATCTGCAAATAAATATCTTTACTAAGCATCCACTCTGCTGACAAAACTTGCCTTCTTCATTCGGCATCAGCTATAATGTTATGTTTACCAGGAATGTGGGTAGCTAGCTGATAACCAATTTCCTTGTTTCATTTCACAATTTCAAATATCTTTTAGTAAACTTTCTGCGATTTAACAGTACTCGTGTTGTTATATTAAATACTGCTGCCTTGGGCCAATAATAAGCCTGATGATTGACTGTCTATGATGCTTAAATTGTGATCCATTGCAAAATGAATTTAGTCCTAAGTAAACCGGCAGGTGTAATCAGCAGGTTGCAGTTTGCAGGTCATGGTTTATGGCCAAAGGCTATGGGGGTGAAAGCAGGGCTGTCTCCTTCGTGTTGCTTTTAAATTACACTACCCGGGGTCTCGCTTCTCTCTGTGTTGCGATCGTGCGATATTCTCGAGAAAAATGTCTTCTGTTGAAAGATGCTGCTGTGTGATCAGCATTCATCTATTAGCATGATAATAAGATTCAACTATATGCAGATTTTACATCACTGAAAAGCATTCACCTTGTGAGCTAAAGGCAGATTGGCATTCTATTGACCGATATTCACAAAAACATCAATCACAAAACATTCACTTCTGTGTACTCAATGTGCTGTAAGAACAAGGTCTTATTCTTGTAAGAAATATTTCTTTCTTGATATTGCAGAGAAATCATTCCAAATGTTCTCGTACACATAAACAACCAGCATGAACATTGCCCGGGAATATTGCAAGAAGTATAAAAATCCTTCCACATTCTAAAAGTCTTAGAAAAGCACGGAAAAACGGGATGAACTCGCGGCAAAATTTTATAAACAAGCCGAAGAAGCATGCTTTGCTGAATTAATTTGTTTTTTCTTACATTCAATGTGAGATTGCTTTCAAAACAACCCAAAATTGATATTTTGAATATAGAACCTCCTAAGATATCCTGGAGAAACCCGGTTTCTAAAGGTGCACTAAGTATGTATTCCCGAAAGAGTTTTTAAAGCCTATCAGCAAGTTTAATTGTTCTGAGGTGAGAACAGCTGGTTTCAGGTGGTTTTGACTGGTTTCAGGTGGTGTCAGCTGGTTTCAGGTGGTTTGCGTTGAAAATTGCTTCACTGAAGCAAGAACCGATTCTGATAATTCAAAAAACTTTATGTTTACCCCAGAAACATAAGATAAAATTTTCCTTTCAATTTTTTATATAGTTCTTCAATTAACCTGCCTAAAAGTTTTTAACTTTAGATTCCATGTACACTTTAATAACACTGATGATTTGAGATTCGTTTCTCACCATTTCTGAAGATGTTTCCAACAGTGTTGATATTAATTCTTCTCCTTGCTGTTTCACATTGTAATTTTTTTTCTTTCGAAAATGTGAATTCCTGCCTCGGGAAAAAAAATTGTGTAGAACTATGATAGGAATTGTTACCATAGTTTATATTATAATTTGAGTAACTTCTCCTGCTAGATTCATCAGATCTACCTCTGTAAGAGTAACTGCTGTCATTACTTCCAAAAGGGTTTTTGGTGATACTGCTTGATTTTTTTAGCTCAATAATCTGATTGTTGAATTCATCCCCAAATATCAACTTTGTTATAGAGGTTTCCCCAGAACACAAATCTATATACTCCGCTTTAATTATGGTTTAATCAACGCTTCTTCTTTCACTTAATTCTCTGTTTGCATGTCCAAGCAATGCTGAACTGTCACACAAAATTTTCGCAATTGGCTTCCTATCATCTGCTTTGATTTTTCAATCTATTTCTGCATTCAGAAGCATTTCTGTACTATGCACTAAATGCACTGGTTGCAACAATCACATTTTCTTGAATATGTGCTATTCGGTAATCGCCTTCCTTTTGCTCTTTCTTCCTTTTCATCTACAAAGGTCTATTGCCCCTTGGGGCTATCAGCTGAGAACAGTTTGAAGGCCTCTTATACAAAGCATGTAATTTTTTCAACTTCTCTGCAGATTTTCGCGCCACATCACCGGCACGGCACCATCTTGCTTTTTCTTTTTGGGTGTGTCTCGAAGTATAAAAAAATTTGCGAGTTTTAAAGTATGCAAATTCATTTTGGAGATCTCTACTATTGGGTTACCGAAAAGAAGCCAATATCGTTATCGTCTAAACGATTTTCGTAGCTATTTAATTTGTACATTTTCTTTTAATTTTTCAACTCGCTAAGAAGGAGAGGGATACGTTTGGTGGGAAAGTTTTTCGTGTTTTGTGTCTTCCAATTCGGTATTGTTTCATTTTTTGTGATGATGCATTGCGAAAAGTATTGTTTATCCATTGTAACCTATTATAATAGAAGAAATTGATTGTTATTTTGATTCCTTTGTTAATTTCGATTGCTCTTTTCTCTCTTCATAAAACGATGGTAGAATTTTTGTGTCGAGTCATGCTCTAGTATCAGTATCAGGAAAGGCGGACAGCTTTTAGGGTCAGTCTTTCTCCTTCTTGCTTCTTGGCTGTAAGCTAGAAGGCATTTCGGAAAAGAAAACTTCAGCCAAGCCTTCAATTGTATTCATCGTTTTCATAGCATCAGTTAATTTGCGAGTGCTTGGAAAGGACTGCATTAAACAAGCCCTTGATTTGAGTATCAAATAATCTTGCGATTTTAAGGCTTCGGTTGACTTCGCGCGGTTCTTCGAATTGATGGCGAAGGGAAGATTCAAAGTAACTTCAATTGCTTTGTCTCTCTCACCGAAGACGTCGGCAGTAAATATATGTGATTTTGAATTTAAGCTAGAAATAATTATTTCTGTTTATAAATAGGAGATAAAATGAAATCGGTCATGAAATCTCACGTTCCAAGGCTGAAGCACAAAGTGACAAAATATTGAAACTATAAGAAATTTGATAGAGAAAAATTATAAACTAAAAATATAAAAGAGCCTAGCTTCTCTCCCTCCAGTGACCCTAATCTATCGTATGATAATTTTTCGATAATTTTTCACAAGTGTTCCGTGGCATTGTTGATAAACATGCCCCTCTGAAAACGAAGAACTTACGGGGAAACACGGCCCCTTTTATGACGCAAGATTTACGAAAAGCTATTAACTCTCGATCAAGGCTTAAAACAAATTTAACAAGAATTGAACTAAGGAGAACGAAATATTGTTTAAAAAAAACAACGAAATAAGTGCGTTTCTCTTCGGAAAAAGCATCAAAGAGTCATTTTAAGAAAGCAAATGGTGTTATGGATAACCAAGCTTTTTGGAATTTAGTGAAGCCATTTTTATCAAATAAAGGAGGCCTAGAAGGGAATGATATTTCTTTAGTAAAGACAAAATAATAACTGATAACCAAGAGTTGGCAACCAGAAATATTTAAATTACATAAATATTTTTGAGAAGTCTAGTGGAACAAAGCCTTGTAGTATCTCTGATGAATTTCCCTCATTGGATGATCGAACTAGTGTAAGATTAATTATAGATAAATACAAAAACCATTCAAGTGTTAAGGCCATTGCTCAAAACATTTATAATACTCAATGTTCTTTTTCCTTTCGCGAATTAGATAACAGCGAAGTTGTTGAACTGTTAAAGTCTATAGACATAAAGAAGTCGGTTGGTGAAGATCAGATACCCCCAAAGCTAGTGCGAATGGTTGCGAAAGAGATCCATGTTCACTTAACAAATGCAATAAATAAAAGCATAAGAAGCAGCACATTCCCAGAAAAACGGTATAAAGGCTGCTGTTTGTCCGTTAGATAAGGGAGAGTCTATTCGAACCACTGAGAAAAATTATCGACAAATAAGTATATTAAATATTTTTTCCAAAATCTACGAAAAAGCTATTAAAAATCAGCTAATCTGTCATCTTGACAACACTTCCTCGGTATTTATTTCAGCTTATAGAAAAACCTACATTACGCAGCACGTGCTTATTAGACTTATTGAAGAATGGAAGGAAAAACTCGACAATGATAATACAGTAGGAGCGGTTTTGATGGATCTTTCTAAGGCCTTTGATTGCATTCCACATGATTTACTCATTGCCAAACTACATGCGTACGGTTTGGATAAAAACTCGCTAGTTTTTATCTACTCTTATCTTAAACGAAGAGAACAGGCAATAAGAACTAACAATACTTACAGTTCGTTTGAAAAAAATTTGTCGGGGGTACTACAAGTATCTCTATTAGGTCCGATTTTATTTAACTTTTACATAAATGATTTGTTTTACTTCATAACACATGCTACACTACACAACTATGCTAAACTTTGACCCACATATTTCTGAACCTTGTAAGAATCAAGACCAAATCAAGTAGCATTTGGATCTAACAGTTTGCAATCGATAGGTCCTAAAATCTGGAATCATCTGCCAGGCACAATTAAAACAGCTATAAAAGTTAGATACTTTTAAAAGCGTGATAAAAATTCGGAGTGGCCCAAACTGTCAATGTAGCTTGTGTTCGTTTACCTTTAATTAATTTAGACTAATAATTATCGATTTGGATTAGTTTACTTTAAGCTATTTATTGTATCGATAGAAAATAAAAAAAAATGACATGATGGGTTTTGCGAAAAGAGTAAGAGATTACGGGTTACATAAATTAAAGGTAAAAAAAAAACAAGTAACAGGATGGCTAGTAGGTCTTGGGCAATAGTCAGGGCAATACACCCCCGCTTCACAACTTTCTTGTTCACGCTCAACGACAATGCTCAACAAGCTCGCATCTGCCAGGAAATCGTTAATTTCGACACAATTTCTTTGTCAACTTCTCAGAATACAGGTATGCTGTGTTGCAGTATATCTGCAAAAAAATTTAACAATCTACATACCCATTCGCAGAAAATCCGGATAACGGTTATGCTCAACAAAATTTGTGAATAAAATTTTGATCTCCATCTCTCTTTCTATTTGTAAAAGTGTAGTACGTGAGTATTTTCTCAGGATTGGCAAGGATATAGTAGAATTTATTCTTAGCTGAGAAATTAAAGTATTCTGCAACTTTTTGTCACGTGTTACGGCTAAATTGCACTGAGAGCAAAGAATGTAGGCAGAAAAAAATTTGTTGAGCGTTGCTGTTGAGCATGTCATGGAGACATTATGCATCTGGAGATAGAATGCCTTGCGGGCATTGCCACTGCCAAGGCAATCTTACGTGCCGACAGACCTTATGTCTTATGATTAAATTTAATAATGACAGGAAGAGAAATGAAAGAATAAAATTAAGAAAACACTATTCTATTGTATGACCACATTATGACCAAAGAAGGGAACTTTTTTTCTCGCTGTGGATGTCGAACTGATTTCTGAAAGGGAAATACGCCGATTGACACTCATCATATTGTTTCTTGGTCATCGATTGTGACAATTTTAAGAAATGAAATTGGAGCTTAGGCAGTGGCTAATACTGGAGTGTCTCTGATGATTTCGATATCTTGGGTCATTATGATCACCACATCGAAATGTTTCAACACAGATATCTGTATTTTGAATTTTCATATTTTTTCTAATAGTTTTTTTTTATTCCCAATTTAGGTTTCCGGGAGGTTTCCGTCAGCTTGTTTAACTTGTCAGCTATTACAATCTCATTTCTTTAAGCTTATTACAGACTGCGGTCACACAACGACGCCATTTTTTTAAGGGGACGCATTTCTAAACGAATATGCTTCCTGTTTTCACCTAAAATAGTGTTCATTTGCTGCTACAACCAGATCATTCAGTAGCACATTCTAAAAACCGCATCATGTTACCAGTAAAACAGAGCGTGATGAAAAGCTTTCAAAAATCACAGCAAGATGAATGATAAGCACTATCTTCATTACAGGCAGATGTTTTAAGCTAATTGATGAGACGGCTAATAACAAACGTATCGCATTCACAAATAGATCAATTTCCGTCCAATTTTCTACCAATTCCAAACTGCATCAGTGGTGTGAAAAAATAGCTAATCAGGTCTCTTTGTTTCCAGTGACTTCAAGAGTCCCGGTAGCTACAAATGGATTCCAGAACATTAAGGCTAAGCACAAATTTAACGTATCGAAAAAAGCAAATAATAACACATGTATTTATTATTGCTTTTGTATTGCAGATGCACCATTTGCCAAAATAATGACTGGATCAAGTGGAAGTGTGGAGAATGTCACTTTTGAAGATTTTTCGGATCAAACAAAGGATGATACGGGAAACTTGAAGAGAGAAATATCTTCAACAGGAATTAGCGAAGATATTCTCTGTTATAATTGTAAGAAACATTACTATTTATTATTTGGAACAACAATAAAGGGATATTTTGATTTCTAGCCATCATTGCTCAGCACAGCAAAGATAAAATGGATACGACTATAAACATTAACTGCTAACAATAATTGAATGCTTCACAAAAATATGCTGCTGAAGTCCATTCACTGTAACACCCAAAAGATTCATTATCGAAATGTTGCTACTTTGTGACAAAAATGTTAGAACAAGTGAATTTACATTTCTTCAGATGATTTTTTCCTACCTTCTTAGAAGTTTTTGACGCTCGTGAAATAAATAAAGAAGCACGAAATTTATAAATACTTTAATTAATAGCTAGATAACAATTTTTCAACCTTCACTGATAAAGATAATCATTGAATAATAGTATGGTCTTTTTGACATCATTAATAAATACTTCAAATGAGCAGAAATCGAGCAAAGCTAAAATTTTCACCAGCTGCACAACATTAACCCTATAAGGCCCCCCCCCCCATCGGAACTTCGAATAGCATCGAAAAATAGTTAAACCTGATTCTGATTGACAATTACTAAAATTTATCAGCGCATCTTTGGACTTTGTTATCGTTTTCATTGCTTCAATCCTGTTGCCATGGAAACCAAGTTTTTGAAGACAAATGTATGACGATGGTTAGAAAAATGAGCCAAAAGTGAATAAAAGTACTCAAAAGTTTTAAAAAACGTGAAAATAGCCTATTTTTATCACATTGGTGAAAATTTGAAGTTATGTTTCTTGTGACATCACATTCACGTCACCAAAATGATGTCATTATACATAACGTCATTTGTAAATATAGGCATTAAGTTTTTGCATTTTATTCACATTTTCTATAATTTTGAGAAGTTTGAGTTAATAATAATAATTGAACTACCGAAGAAATAGATTAATGACGTGGACATTGATATTACGAAAAGGGCCATTCTGCCAATTGAATCGTCGACTCGAAATCTTTTTGCTCTTTTCCGAGTATAATGGCTGTCAAAGTGATGGATAAGCACTATTTTCTGCCTTAATGCCATCGCTAGCAGAAGAATTTGGAAGAAAATCTAATGATTGCACTTTTTTATTTTATGATGTCATTTTGCCGTCACGTTATACTTTTAGAACTTGAAATTACCTTCTTAGGGTCTTTTTAGGGCCCTTTATCCTTGTGCCGAGTTTCATTTAGCAACCTCTTACTGTTTTGGAAATACGTAGGTGGGGGGGGGGGGTCTTAGTCACAGAACTGATGAGTCAAAACAGCCAAGTATGAATAGGGTTAACCTTATCTGGACAGCTAAATAGGTCTTTTAAAATGATTTAAAGCAAAGAAACGATAAATAAACTGCTGAGACTCTTTGACTTCATGAAAAAGTCATTATCCTAATCTCACAGAATAAGCTCACCCTGAATTTTTTTGTCAATTTTCTGAATTTAGTATGGATCGATAGAAACTTTTATGGACATTACGAATTTGAATGCTGGCAAGTTGAATCTCGTTTTTATCGATGTGAAGTCACAATGACGTAAGACAGAATTAAGCATTCATTGCATTCACAAAATGCTACCATTTTGGACTTCTATAATGTTTTCAATGGTTTAAAGGCATTTTTGCACATGGATTGTACTTTGTTTTTTTTGTGATTCCGAAATATTTTCTGTTGTCCTTGTGACGTCATAATTACGTCATGTCAGAGACTGCCAAAGGTCAATCAGGGTAAGTATAAGTAATAAAAAGTAGCCATATTGTTTGCATCCATACGAAAAACGCATACATGTAGCATCCAACTGAAGCAAGACCTTCATGGAGAGGACCTCATTCAGTCAGAGAAGATCCATAGAGATGCAAAAGATAAGTATTATTATGCATATTTTCTGCTGACCTTCTAATGATCATTCAGCAATACGCATAAAAGAAAGCGTAACGCATTCACGCAGAGGCTGATACTGTCAATGAAAAGTCATTTTAGCGCAGGAGCGTGATTTGAATTATTTCCGAGTCTTAAAATTAGATCAAACAGACTGTTTTAACATTTGGGAGATAGAATCTTCTTCTGTTTGCAGAAGTGTGTCCATCTGTCTTTGTCTTGCTTCGCGACCTGTACCAAGCTTAAAAAGCTGGCAACGAAAAAGAGGTCAAGGCCACAGGTTCTTAGCTCCCAATTCATCGGAAAAGTAGACCTTTCGCATATATCAGAATGTTAAAACGGTAACATTTATTCGTGTATGCGTCAAAGAACAGGCATTATACTTGTTGTAAACCTCCTGTCAAATTTTTACATTATTGATCGTACCAAGTGCTGAAGACTCATGCCACTTTGGATACAAAAACAGTGTTACAGGGAATTTAAACTGGATAAAAAACCGTAGAAAATCGATAGAATATTGTTTGGAAAGGCAAATAGTAACGATGAGATTGCAAGCTAAAATTTTCCTCAACGAAAATTATATGAGAGGTTTCATGCCATTTTAAAATTTAGCCTGGCTGAGGGTGTTGCGATCAAAGGGCTGCAAAAACAGAGTTGCCATTACATGAGAAAAATTATTACTCGGTTGAGCAGGCTGAAATTATTCAAAAGATTTGTAGCATTGGTGTAGTGCTACGAATAGGCTCTGCAGCAAGTTCATAAAAGACTGCTGGTCTATTATTCTTTTCCTATACTTAACTTAAGCGTTTTGAAGTCTGTCTGTCTCAAGGCAACAGTGTTAGGCAGCAGTTCGTTCTTGCTCTGACTCTCATTCCCCGTTTACACGGTAGCGGATCAAAATAGAATTGGGTCAGAAATGATGCGGATCAAAGTTTCAATGTCATGATACAATGTTTGTCTGCAATGTGCTCCGTTTATTATTATCTTAATTTTAGTTTCTTTTCGTAGCCGGATCAAAAGTGGCTCGAACAGCGGAGAGGCAGTTGATTCGGTTCACTATGAGCTCGTGTGCCGCACGCTTCCTTGTAAACAGTATCTTAGGCTGACTTTTTTGCCTTCCGCTGTTTCCTGCTCGCTGATTGGTGTTGAGATCACAATATAAAATCTGCAGCAAACTGATTGGCTACATTTTATCAACATTTAGATTTATATCTTCAAACGCTAACAATTGTTGTTGCTCATTTTAATCCTTTTCTGTCATCAGAGATTAAAATATTCGATGTTACACAGAAAACATGCCATTTGATTGCTGACTTGCGCATGTTTATTCGAGCACCAAATGCTAAAGGTAGACAAATCATCCGCCTGACTTTTTTGGAATGCGGCAGCATTTTGTGGGGGAGGATGGGACTTTATCAGACTGAAGTTGCCTTTAAAATTCGCGAGCAATACCAAGCAATATTCGTTTGGGGTTTAAAATGACAGAGCAATTGTTACTG
This sequence comes from Chrysaora quinquecirrha, assembly GCA_014526335.1. NCBI lineage: Eukaryota > Metazoa > Cnidaria > Scyphozoa > Semaeostomeae > Pelagiidae > Chrysaora > Chrysaora quinquecirrha. The sequence continues at coordinate 608,771 of JACTAT010000276.1, read as the reverse complement.
GTCGATGTTTAACGGTTGCTAATATTTATCAGGGGTTCAGTCACCAAATAGACACATAGTTTTTCTGTTCGCAAGTACTTGAGAATTTATGGAAAAAGACTTTTTCAACAAATAATCCTGTACCATAGAGTTTTGTTTTTGATTCAGGGAGAAAATACAACGCTGGTGCTGATAAAACAATGTCATCAGGCATTAAGATAATTAGGTGTTACTGCTTCAATGTTTTGAACAAATTTCTGTACGCTGCACATTCCAGTCCGTGCGCCCAGCTGAGAAAAGTTGAGCAAAATTTAACTGTACATGTCCTCTAAGTACTTGATTTCCTTGCAGTAAGAAGTAATCCTGCATTATTGGTTTTTTCTACTGTACTTTCGCTTTACAGTCCTCTCCTATTAATGTAAAAATATCTATAAAATATTATTTTGCTTACGATTTTATAGTAGTTAACTCAAAGAGAGGGTTTACCTTTCCAGTGCATAAAACGATTAAATAGCGGCAGTTTTAGCCTAAACTTCACTTATTCTGGTTTTAGCTGCCACATATCAACGCATGTCAAGTGTTCAAAATGTACAGAACAGTCCGTCTGAGCTAATTTTAGACTCGGAAATAATTTAAATCACGCTTCTGCGCTTTAATGACTTTCCAATGACAAAATCTGTCTCTGTTTGAATTTGCTGTGCTTACTGCATTGCCGAATTATGATTAGAGATTTATCAGAAAACAGTCATAATAATAATGTATTTTTTGGATCTCTATGGATCGTCTCTGATTTAATGAAATCCTCTCCATGAAGGTCTTTCTTCAGTTGGGTGCTAATTGTAAGCGTTTTTCATATGTTTTCAATGTACCCTGATTGATCTTCGGCAGTTTTGGGCATAACTTCATTCACAATGATTAAGGAAATATATAATAAAATCGTAATAACAAATCATGTGCACTCCTTGTCCGAAAAGAATGCTTCTAAACTATTGAAAACATTATAGAAATCGAAAACAGTAGCATTTTAAATGCAATGCAAGCTCAATTCTGTAGATTTAACCCTAATCCTACTGGGCTTTTTTTGATCTACCACAGCCGGGGGTGGTTTCCACCCCCCCTCCATAAATTGCTGTCCAGTAGAGCTAGAGCAATCAAACTTGGCACAGGCATTGACCAATGTATTAGGAGTAATGTTGGTAAATTGGGCGTCTCCCACTTCTATTATGACGTCATTGTGACATCATAATCAAAACATGCTATCGACGTCGGTCAAAAATCGACCTTCCTTAATATCAATAGAAATCCGGAAATTTCTTTACATTTTGTAGCTAGTAACTATATTCTATTACCTTGCAAAGAATCAGTCAATTCTGATAAGATTTAATGGTAAAAATAGGCACTTATATGTGGTTTTGGCATGACCGCTTTCCATATAAGGCAATGTCACGTGACCCATTGTTATTATTTTGGGAATTTTTTTGTATCACATTGTAGCTTATACATATAGGCTTAAAGTCAGTCTGGTTTGCAAGCTTACATCCATTACACAACAGAACAGTATCAAGAAAAGCTTGAGGGGGGGTGGATTCCACCCCCCGGTAGGATTAGGGTTAAACAATGCAGAATTCAAACAATCGCCCAAAAATTGCTAAACTTTCAAAAAAATTGTTAAACAGTTCGACTGGAGCGAATAAATGGTCGTAAATAAATCAAAATAGTCTCGCCTGAGGAATACTTCACCAACAGTTAGAGTACATTTAAATGCTTGGAAAATAAGTCAACAAAATGTATATATAAATGAATAAATAAAACAATAAATAAACAATTTTCAGTGCATTTATTAGTAAGTAGCGAAACAATGTTTGGGGATGAGGTGCAAAAAATTAATTGTTTACAAAAAAAGAGTGTTGTAGAGCGAGATTTCAAATTGCCCACATTGAAATTCATAATGTCCATAAAATTCTCCATTGACCAATGCAAGAATCCAAATACTATAAAGAAAAGTTCACTGGAGCTCCTTTTGTGACATTAAGAGGCTGGCTATCTACTTTTCTTGAAAACTATTCCAATTTTGACACATATTTAATAAATAAAGGTACGTTTTACAGACTATAGGAACTTTGTGAGTTTTGATCCAATTTGTTTTGACACCTGTTGCTTATTTCTTAGGGATGATGATTTGATGCTAAAATGATCAATATATCTTCATGATGTCTTTATGACAGCATAATATTGAAGATCAGAATCAGGGATGTCATTTAAAATTAACATTGTTATTTCTTAACTTCTAGATGATGTTACAAAATGCAAAGCAACTAAAAAAGGAAAAGAATACCGTGGAAAAGTAGCAAAAACTAAGTCGGGAAAGACCTGTCAGGCATGGACCTCCCACAGACCACATGAGCATTATCATATCACACCTGAAACGTACCCCGACTCTGGACTTGAAAACAACTATTGTCGAAACCCTACTTGGGGGGATGTACCGTGGTGTTATACGACTGATGCAAAACTCCGTGCCGAACCTTGTGATATTCCTGACTGCCAAACATATGAAACAGGTTAGTTGTTTCAAAGTAGAGATCAATAATGACACTTTTCTAGCATATGTAAGGGAAGCCTATTAGTATTTTGCAAAAATTCTAGATTTTCATTATGCATTACTTTGCCAATTGAAATATAAGTTCGTGTGAGGGCCAGTACTGTTGATGTTTTGTTTTGTGTATAAAAAAGCGTTTTCATTAGTTTTGAAACTTCCAAAACTAAGAGCAACAAAACTAGAACTGGAAAATTTCACGAACATTTAAATGAAATAAAAATGTTGAACAAAACATTATAGACCAAAACTTCTAGATCAGAGTTTTGCGCCTATTTAGAAATCTGCAAAGCAAAATTTCAAAAGTGTACTAACAGGTCAAAGGATCAGCCACTGCAGAGAATTTGCATGAAGCTTTAAAGACACAGCTTGAGAAAGATGGGCTTCATATGAAAAACATAGTTGGCGAGTCTTTCGATAGGGCATCAAACATGTCAGGTGTTCATTCAGGTCTGCTATTCAGAAAATCAAACGTATCACTGGAATCTGTCTACATTCATTGCTATGGCCATGGCCTAAATCTAGTGATGTCTCGAAACACAACAAATGCCGAGGATTCTCTCAAGCTATTTGATCTGCTAACATCTACGGTCAATTTTATTTCAAAATCGCGCGAAAGGATGGATATCTGGGAAGAGCAAACAGCTAGAAAGCAACAGAAATTGCTGAAAATTGAGGAGACAAGTAGTTGTCTAAGGACGTTGCAAGGAAAACGAGAAAAGAGCATCACAATAATAGAAGATATTATTGGTCAATGACTACAACAAGCATAAACCCCACATACATTTTTTTAGTATTGAGTCGGCCTTTTGGCTTTGATATGGACAGATTCCAATAATGACAATCTATCCCTTCCAATTATAAGAAAGCAATTTTGGTTGCAATTTTCTGCACGTTCTGGCTGACCTATTTTGAAAAGATGTTTGTCAAAACAAGAGAATGGAACTTTGTCTGAGCTGTTTTTGCACTTGATAATCTCTAGGCTGCAAGACAGGCGAAAAAAAGCAATTCAGCATTGTTTTATTCTGTTGCAATGCAGATAGCTTTTGTCGGAGGGCAAGATGGCTGTTGTAATGAAAACGTCAACTCTTGGATAAGTTTGCTTAAAGGGCGTGGTCATGAAAGGTCAGACCCGAATTTATGAAATTTGCAAAATGTGTGCATTGATACAAAATCCTTAAAAATGCACTGGCATTTGTAAATTTTAGGCTGTATAACTATGATCGGGTGGGCCAAAAAAATTACCCTCCCCCCAAAAACCAAATAATTAATGTAAAATTTTCCAATAGCGGAATGTTGCAAAATTTTCACCACGTAAACTCCAATTTTACCAAAACCACTCTTTGAAAATATAAACATTATCTGCTTTTCTCTAAGATTAATGCAAACTCAGAAGTCTGTTGTAAGAAATGCATACTGTAATCTATTTTGGTGTGTGGAATTGTCGATAAATTTATCGTGACCGCTTATATTCCCAGTGACACTAAAAAAACTCACAGCGTTATTCGCTTCTCCAGTTTTTCTCGAAAATTGGTATCTTGTTATGTTTGCATCCTGCATTTTGTCAAAATGAAAACCATTGTCTAATATTATTACGAAATTTAAGAAGCTGGATATAATTTTTCGACACAAATTCTTAAGCCGTGTATGGTTTTTGAGAGAGTCTAGAGCCGGACAAAAAAAATACACCGTACATATTCAGGACAAGTATCCCTACCCCCCGCCCCGGAAAATTATTTAGGCAAGGTAGTATATGATGGGTCTCTATGCAGAATTGCAGAATTAAAAAAAGCAGACGACTATTTGTTTTTCATTCTTACTGCTTTTATCGTTCTCTTTATATTTTGTATTCCACATCAAGTATTCCTATTAGTGACTTAATAACTTTCCTACTGTGCCATATTATATGGCACATTTAACTGGGAATGACGTGAATCCAACTTCTTGGAGACATCATGTCTTGGAGACATCATGTCTCCTACAGTGTTACATGTTTACATAGTTTTTAATATGATGTTGAAAGCATCGAATTAGTGCTTATATTATCGCTTTTGGTCGTACAATTCATGACCTCGGAGTAGTAGGGGCTTAGCTCTGTTACAGGTATTTTTATTGCTTGTCGGAGACAAGAGACTTTCAATGAATAATCATTAAACAGTTGTTGTTTTTTAGAGTACCCAGCTTGAGTTGGGGAGTTTTTAAAGTTGGATTTGATTTTGATAAAGTTGGATTTACTATAAAATAGATAAAACAAAGATATATACTCAATTTTCCTGATTTAACTCCGGTAAATAAAGGATGCTCGTAAAGATCCTATAATGGCTGCCACTGCCTAGAACATCCCCGCAGAAATCTTTGGTGGCAGCCCTCATTCCACAACAGGGAAATCACAGCTTCGAAGAAATCAAATTTTTTCATAGATGAAGATTTCAGACTAAACGTCATAATCACAACGTTTTATTGAATATCGATCAAGATCAAATTTATTTCATCTTAATTATTCCATTATCATTTTCCAGCAAATCTCTGACGAAAATTTCATGACTTGAGCTATTCTACATTCTGAGATACCAGGTGGGGCTGAATTTACTCCCCCAATCCGGATCGAGGATGTTTGACAAGCCTGGTCCAGATATGATCTAGTCAGGGGAGGTGAATGAAACTTACGTACACATCACGTTAGTTTTGATTAAAATTTTAGATGAAAAATGTTGCACGGAGACAGTGGATAAAGGATCAAGAGCATTCACAGAAATCCCAATTAAGACACAGTCAGATTTTCCTTCGTTCACAAAACGCGAAGGTAAGTAATATTGCTCCTATTTCACATTTGTCTTTATGTAATACAGCTACTTTATAGGACTATATGTTCTGTAAAATTTATTTATCATTCCATTTGTCTAGTGTTTTCTAGTATTTTCTTTAGGCATTTTTGTTAGATTTTAATTTGTATTTAGCACGCGAAATATTCGTATTTTCTAGGTATCTTAGTTGCGTCATGCACAGTTAGTCAGAATTCCGTTCTATTGTTCCCATTGTTATCACGTGTCACTTGTTTTACTTTGCTAATCATTACTTCCTTGTATTTCAGGTAGCATTACATATTTGTTTGTAACTTTTCTAGAACGTTCTGTCATGCTTAGACAGTATTTTTATCCGTACATATTTAGCTTGTATTTTAACTGTAATTTAGAGAGAGAGAGAGAGAGAGAGAGAGAGAGAGAGAGAGAGAGAGAGAGAGAGAGCTACACTTGGTAAAATACAGTTTCTTGATAAAATACAGTTTCTTGGTAAAATACAGTTTCTTGATAAAATACAGTTTCTTTTTTCCACGAAACTAAACTTTGGTCAATGGCTAGCACTTACATAGCAAATTACATCAATGTTCATATGTTTAATTTTTGTATTCTTTATCGATTTTTTATCATTGAAAAATGACGTCATCGATCACGTGATTTTGAGGCCATTTCTCAAAATGCCCAAATGTTATACGACAAATTTATAACAAATATATCAGCTTGAAATTACTTCTACTAAAGAACAAAAGTTTGACTTACGACCTTTATAAGGTTGAACCAGGACCGCAGCACGACAGGATTCACTTCAGATAGACGACAGCGCTGTAAGCTTTACTTCACAAATCGTAACGTCAACTCCCTTAAAATTAACTGATCAAAACCTTTTATAATCAGAAAGCACATGGCAAAACGCCCTAACTAAAAACCTAAAAACCAATCAGAAGCAAGAATATATGATACGATTAAACAACTGTCCAATCAGAAAATAGTAATAGTGTGAAATGTTCTAGAAAAGTCTATGAATCGTTCGATTGAGCATTACGCAACAAAACAACTAAAAGTATCCAAAGTTCAAGGTTCGTCGACTTCTTCTTCGAAGCATGACCTCTTCTTCAACCACTTTGTTTAATTGTTCAACACAAAGCAGATTCGTAATCTCCGTATTTGATTTAGTTAAAAACAACTTTCAAAGTTGAAGTTAGGTAGCTCCTTAGGTTTTCTGTATTTATTCCCTGTATACTTTGTTTCCCGGCTTTTTACAGTAGTTACAGTTGCTATTCTATGTTGTGAAAATATGCATGACGTCAAAAAGAGATTTTAACAATATTTTAAAAATGAATCTAATTGCTTGGTTGATGATAATAGCGCGAGTTTGCTACAGTTAAACTTACTGATTAAGACAAAAGAAACTTTCTACAAGGATAGCTTACTGTTTTCTAACCCTTTTTCCTTATTGCTTTCTCTATTTTCTTTGCACTTCTATCACACAGGGAGTATTACGGGGAGTAACTGAAGTTTATCTTGATAAAATACATAGATGATATTTCTACAAGAATTATTTTGCAAAACTTCGCTTCAGTACACACAACATGCTGACTTAGGATGGAAAATTTGCAAAACTGAAAATTCATAGCAGCGAAAGATCATAACTGTACTGCAAATCATTAGAATCAAATAAAGTTCACGATGAATACTCACTTAAACTACACTAACTCTTCCATTTAACTGTGATGAAAGAAAATATTATGCTCGTTGCACTAAATAACATATTCCAATCAACAATTTGTTTAAGTGTACTGAAAATTTGCACATACTGCTTCTTAGTCAAGAGGACAGCTCTTGTGTTAACATCATAGCAAAATTGGATGTTTCGATCTGCACTGGTCTTGCTTCCTCTCTTTGTCTTGTCATGTTTTGAGTTTGTACTCCAATAATAAAAGACACGGTAGCCTTATTAGAATTTTTCCAGTATAGATTTCACAAGTTTTCACCCTAAAACATGTGGGTTTTTTTGACCTACCATTTATTAGGTGGGGGTGTGTTTTCCAACTCCGTGGTTAAAATGCCTTTAAGATGAAGAAGAGATATAGAACTTAGAATAAGAGTAGAGCATCACCAAACAAACAAAGATATAGGTTTTGGTGGTTACCTCTTCTATTTTGACGTCACAATAACGTTACAAAATACAAAAAAAAAAATATAGCGAACCTGATAGATTTTTGCGCCAAAATTGTCCATAATGTCAGCTGAATCTCAGCTTTCTATCAGTCGAATAATGTTGCCCATTGCTCTCACCCATTGAAAATTTGCCTCCAAGGGGCTTTTCCCTGGGACACCTAAAATGCGCTACTTTCTTTCAAACTCTATCCTGCCAAGGCAGTGGACCATCTATTTTTCTTCATCTTTTCGCTCATTTTCTTGGTCTAGAAATCTCTTGATTTCAGATGAGGACGCTTTTGTTAATACGTGCTGATTCATTTAGCTCTTTTCTGGTCGATTGCAAACAAAAGTATTTGATATCTGCCTCTCATCCTTTTATGACATCGTTGCTAAGTTTTAATAGTACAACTGTTGCCTGGAAAAGTTACCTAAAATTAAAGTTAACAAAAAGATTGGTATCAATATTTTTTTCTAGGTAAAAACAAAGACAGAAGTAGGTGAGGTTATAGGCCTCCAACTCCAGGGGCGTCCGACCTCAGTGACATTATCAGTGACGTCATCAGCTAGCGCTTTAGTGCGATGGTTTTTAACGATCTCGTTGAAACCAGTAACCTCGTTTTGAAGCCTGTAGCCTAAACCAGTAGTCTAAATCAGCAGCCTCGTTTTAAACCGATAATCTTGTTTAAGTTCCGGAACATCCCATACGCTGTGAAGGATGAGGCAAAAAAACGTTTTTCACCCAGTAACTCTACCAAAAAAAATTAATAATATATTCAATTAATTATATTCAACGTTATATAAATTCAATTAAATTATAGCAAAATTTGTTATTTTAAAAATAAATAATGTTGTTTTAACTCATCTAATAGAGTGTGTGATGTTGCTTTTGGTGAGCCAAACCTCTTTATATTAAGCGATGGTACATCAATATATTTACAAATGTTATGTCCAATATCTCCACCTTTATACAAGACCATCTCAACACCATTTCAATCAGAATATCTCTGATAACTGTCAGTGACTCTTGCCAAGTAACTGAAGCAACTGTCTGTTCACAGTTTGCATTCAACACAAGGAATGAGCTCATGCTGAAAACAAGTTACTCCATCATATAAGATAATCCCCATCTTTCTGACACATCTATGCTTATCAGATGCTTGTATATATTCTACATCCAAAAGCGCAAAACTCTTTCATATGTACACTCCCCTTCCGAAAGTATCCGGACAATTGAACAAATTGGCCGCCAACAGCGGTCAAGCAGCACAGCAGCAGAAATTTTCGCGGCAATTTACAGAAGTTCCTCGGCCTTCTTATGAATGAAATTGAGCATGAAAATGATCGCCATTTCACGGGCTTTCATCCTAAATGAAAACTAAAATTTATTTTATTGTTTTTATGAAACAATTCAAGAAAACTTCGAAGCAGTACCTGCTAAAAAAAGGCAAAAAAAATTTAGGAGTTGTTTTCAAAAATATCGATCAATGTCACGATGTTTCAGAACATGCATGATGAATTTGATATTTTGCAAAGCCAAAAAGGTTGTATTGAATTGTTATAATAACATTTTTTATTAAGAAATATTTTCCGTGAAAATTTCAAGGGGGTAAAACCTTGAGTATGACTCCCATTGAGCGCCTTTAGAATCATGTTTTTGATACAGAAATTTGTTTGGCCATGTAATTATGTTTGACATCGAAGATAGACACAAGTTTTCACAAAATCCGAAAACTAAATTAAATTTTTGATGTTTTCTTAATCTTTAAAGCCAATTGGCACTTCTTAAATGAAAAAAATATAAATTTACAAAAAGCTACCTCTTTTTGGCATATGAAAACTCCACTCACCTTGACTCATGTCATGGCTTTACCCATTGAGATTTTCACGGAAATTGTTTCTTCACAAAAAATCTATATATATAAAACAGAACTGTTTTTATGTATGTATGTATGTATGTTCGTAACTCTAGAACGACTCCACGCACAGGAAAACAAATGGTATCTTTGCTATTGGCATATTCCGGAGAGTGTCCTCGGCGAAAAAAAATTTCAAAAATGTTATGAATTAAAAAAATTTAATAGAAGGTAGTAGAATTGAAATAAAATGCGACGGGATTACGATTTCTTGAGGCCATGTTGACGTCAAATTAATCAACATTATGATTATTAGCTAATTGTACGACTAACCCATGCCCGTCTCTGACCACCGCCTCGCAGAACATCCGCCTCAAGAACCTCTGCGTCAAGGACCTCTGCCTCAGAACCTCCGTCTCAACGAACTTTGCTTCTCCACTTAGCTGCTAGTTTCTAATCTTGAGTATTCTTCTTGGTCCTAGTCCAGGGTCCCTTTTCGTAGTGCGAATCACAGTTCTGTTCCTCTGTTTTTGTCCAAGGTCCTTAGTCCACAATGATGTTCCTAAGTTTCAAATTAGTTAGTGTACAACAGTTCTCTTTGTCTATGGTCTGTTCCTTAAATAGTCCTAAAATAATTGATGGTCTTCCGTCCCATTCCTTGATCCTGTTCCTGAGTCTTGTTATTGTTCAGATCTTCTATCCCATTCCTTGGTCCTGTTCCTCAGACTTGTTAAGATTTTCTATCCCATTCCTTGGTCCTTTTCCTCAAACTTGTTATAGTTCATGTTCCTTAGTCCTGAAATTATTCATGGGGTCCAGTCCCATTTCTTTGTCCTGTTTCTTATTCCTGAAATTATTGATAGGCTTCAGTCCCGCTCTTTTATCCTGTTCCTTAGTCCTGAAATTATTCATGGTCTTTAGTCCTGTTCATTTATCCTTCTCCTTAGTCCTGAAATTATTCAGGGTTTTCACTCCAGTTCCTTAGTCTAGTTCGTAAACTTTGTTATTTTGCACATTCTTCAGTCCTGAAATTACTCATGGTCTTCAGTCCCATTCCTAAGTCCTATTCCTCAGTCCTGAAATTACTTATCGTCTTCAGTCCCATTCCTTGGCTGGAGAGTATGGCTGCTAACAATTTGTCTGCTCAACCTCTAGCCATTGACGGCGAAGAAAATGTAATCATGACGGAGTCAGGTGTCTTGTATGGCGTGGAAGATATAGAAGAAATGATTTATGGTGAAATCAGAAAACAACTAAAAGCAAGGAAACGCCCTCAAGCCCTATCAATAAGCAAAGCTATTCATAAAACGAAGGGCCTAGCCCAAAAAACAACTGAAATGCAGATTGACTACATGCTTGCCTCTGGAATGATATTGGACGGCAGGAATCGTGGTAGAGAATTACTTCGGATTGCAGGGGAAAATGAGCCTGATGCTTCTGTGTTATCTGAACATGAAGATTTAGATGAAGATGAAAGGATATCAGAGTTTAGAAACGATTTAGTTGTCGAGGCTTCAAGGCATGAAAGCGAAAACTGCCAAGACAACAGCGGAAGCGACGATGTTGAAAGGCCACAAGATCTGCCTGCTATTTTACCAAGAACAGCAAGCATATACGAGGTTTGTGATGTTTCAAATGACTCTTTTAAAAATGATAATCATCAAACAAATTACTCTCGGGATGTTTTTGAACGGCTTGAGAGAGCTGAGTGCCTAATTGAACAAATTTTAGGAAGATTAGAAAAAAATGACAAAAAAAGCCTAAATGAAGAAAATAATAAAAAATCCGAGATAACCAAGCTTCTGGAATAGATTGAAAGTTTAGAGAAAGACAACAAAGCTTTGTCAGAAAAAAATAAACTCTTGCAGCAAGAAAATTTTAGATTAAATAAGAATCGAATCTTAGATTCCCATGAAGTCTCGATTGTATGAACAACAAAAGAATGAGCATCAAAACAATTTGTCTGATTGGCAATTGGTAAATAATCGAAAGCGTCAAAGCATCAACCCACCGAACAACACATGGAGAATGCAAAAATAAAATCACAATTCGACAGGCAATGTAACCATTGACACAAGAAATCGCTTCAGCGCACTCGAATGGATGCCTGATGATCTGATCGATGAAAGAAATGTTGTCCCTGGTGAACACACTTATGCCGAAGCAACTGCAAATTATTTAAATAAGCGTAGTATGACACAAAGCACGCTCAATGGAGAGAGATTGAGACAAAGACAAGCCAGAGATCCTAGAAACCTAGTTAAAACCCAAGAGTACGATTTTCATCCTCGAACCCAAGAAAATACAATGCATCAGACTGAGCGACCAGAAAGCCGTTTCAGAACCCAAAGAAAACCAACTGTTTCGATCATTGGTGATTCGATGTTGCGAGGTGTCAAACGAAATGATATCAGCTCAGCCACACCTTATTTGAAATCATTTATCAAAACGTCCGGAGGAGCGACAGTGGAGCACATGCATTCATACATGGCACCAACTTTGGGCATGAATCCGGATCATTTAATTCTGTTATGTGGCACCAATAACTTGCGTCGGGAACACCCAGAAGAAACGGCGAGTAAGATTGTTAAACTAGCTATATCTGCAAAGCAAAACGTTAAAAATGTTGCAGTATCTGGCATTATTCTTCGAAGGGATTCAGAAGAGCTTGATTTCAGGAGACAAGAAGTAATCGCACTTTTGGAATGCGAACTTCAAAATCATGGCATTGAATTCATCAAGAATGATAACATCCAGGAAAGACATTTAGATAAATGGGGACTTCATTTAAATTTGCTTGGTAGTCAAACACTCACAGGTAATCTCGTTAATTTTTTAAGCCAGGTATGACTATCGATTGACCTAAGTTTAACGTCTACTTCAAAAATGGATCTAGTTATTAATAATCAGTCTTATAAAAGTGGCAATGGTGGACCATCCCCTCTGGTACAAAATGTTCCTTCCACAGCTTTCCCTAACCGGCCCTCTACTAAATGTGCCACTAGACTAGGACAAAGGAAAGGAATTTCAATTGCATCTCTTAATGTAAATAGTCTTCTTCTGCATATCGACGAGATAAGAGTACTAATAAAAGAACTTGGGTTGCACATTTTCGCTATAAATGAGACTAAACTTGGCAAACATATTGATGACAGCTTAGTGTCTATTGAAGGATACACCATAAAAAGATGTGATCGTAACCGCAATGGGAGAGGGGTTGCAGTCTATCTAAAAGACTCTTTATTAGATAAGGCTACTGTACGAGATGACATTCCTAGCTTGCCTCTAGAACTTCTTTGTGTTGAGATTAAACCCGTTCGTGCTGCCCCATTCTTGGTTTTGGCCTGGTACCGACCTCCTAGTACAACCATTGATCTTTTCGAACAGTTTGAAAAATGTCTGGAATTCCTTGATGGAGAGGACAAAGAAATCATTCTTATAGGCGACACAAATTGTGATGTCCTACCAAACTTGTCCAGAAATAATAGCAATAATGCTCCTGAAATCCATGCGCACTCTTCACGCCTTTTAGAAATTTACAATTTGTTTGGATTTCATCAGCTAATCGATAGCCCCACTCGTGAAACACTGACCACCGCAACCCTTATAGATCACGTAGCTACTACTAGTAAACTTAACATAGTAACGTCTGGCGTATACAAAACTTGTTTAAGTGATCATTATTTAGTCTACTGCATACGAAAGTTTCGAGGAGCTTGCAAAAAACAGCCAAACATCATCTCTACTCAGCAACTGAAGACCTTTAATCAAACTGAATTTGTTAAAGATCTCACGAGGATTGACTGGAGAGACATCGTACGAAAGTCTGAAAATATTAATGATTGCATTTTAAGCTGGTCAAGCATCTTTACGCAAATTCTTGAAAAGCATGCTCCTAAGCGTACTCGGAGAGTTTCAGAGAAATTCTGCCCATGGCTGACAAAAAAGTTTCAATCGTTGTGTAGAACTTGAGATAAGTTAAAGAAACAAGCCATTCTTTGTAAATCTGATTTGCTGATGCAGTCCTACAAGCGCATGCGCAATCAGGTTAACAAGCTCAATCGAGACTTAAAGCGTAATTATTTCACTGAAAAAATTGCTTCCAGTGAGGGCGATCTTACGAATACCTGGAAAACTATAAATCAAGTCATCAATAGGAAATCAAAAACCACTCACATTCAATCCTTGAACATAGAAGGGAAACATATATCTAGTAACCTTGATATTGCAGAAAATATGAACGCCTTTTTTTGCACCATTGGCGAAAAAATCGGTAGAAAGATACCTGTAACTGAAAACCCCCTTCTTTCAGGTAAATGCGCAGTTAATGGACAAAAAACAACGTTTAAATTTCGAGCTATAAATTTTCTTCAGTTAGAAAGAGTTTTTCAAAAATTCAAAGCCTCGAAGGGAAGTGGAACCGACGGCATCTCTAGCTTTTTTCTTAAAATTGCACTTCCTGTTATTTCCCAGTCTCTTTGCGATATCTTTAATCTTTCGATGGCTTCCGGCTGCTCTCCAGATTGCTGGAAAACTGCACGAGTCGCCCCAATCATTAAAAGCGGTCAGACAGATGATAGATCCAACTACCGCCCGATATCCGTTCTTCCTGTACTGTCCAGGGTCTTTGAAAAACTAATTCACAACCAACTATACGATTACTTAGACCACAATAAACACTTATTTGCTAATCAATCTGGTTTCAGAGCTCTGCATAGTACTGTTACCTGCCTTTTAAATAGCACAGATGAATGGTACGTTAACATGGATAAAGGGAACTAAAATGCGATTATTTTTATTGATCTAAAAAAGGCATTTGACACTGTGGATCATGATATTTTACTATCTAAATTTAGGAAGTATGGTGTGGAAAATATTGAGCTTCTTTGGTTCACGTCCTATCTTAGAAACAGAAAACAGTTCTGTAGAGTAAATGGGGTTTGTTCTAGCACTGAAGATATACATTATGGAGTTCCACATGGTTCCTGCCTAGGTCCTCTTTTATTCCTTATTTATATAAATGACCTTCCTTATTCTCTTACAAAAGGCAAAGTTACAATGTACGCAGACGATACAAGTATTTCATATTCTTCTAAAAGCTTAGAAGACATAAATCAAACCCTAAACAATGAACTTGACCACTTGAAAAAATGGCTCAGGGGTGATAAGCTATCGCTAAATATCCTTAAAACACAAGCGTTGATTATTGGTTCCCGTCCTAACATTAAGAAGATCACAAACGAGACTGTGGAACGCCCTAAGTTCTTTATTGGTGACTCTCTCGTTGAAGACGTCCAATACTCGAAGTATTTGGGTGTGACTGTTGATAGGAACCTGGACTGGAAGGAACATATCAATAATATACGTTCCAAATATCACGTGCAGTAGGCTTTCTGAAATATTACAAAAAGTTTTTACCGAGAGACACACTATGTAAGATGTATCGAGGCATTGTAGAGCCTCACTTTCGTTACTGTTGTTCGGTTTGGGGGAACTGTGGGGTGACCAATGTGCGAACCCTCCAAATGCTACAGAATCGAGCGGCTAGAATTGTCACTAACAGCAAATTTGACACTCCAGCCACACCCTTGTTACAAAGTCTGCAGTGGCCAACTTTAAACGAAATTATAACCAAAGAAACTGCTGCAATCATGTACAAATCGTTGCACGGTCTTACACCTGAATATCTAGCTAAATTATTCACAAGAAAATCTCATCAAAACATCAGGAAACTGAGGAATACTGCCACTGATCTTTTACTTCCCTTAAGAAAAACGAGCAATGGGCAAAAAGCTATATCCTTCCGTGGAGCTAAACTTTGGAATAATCTTTCATATGATTGTAAACATGCACCTACCCTTGCCACTTTTAAAAGACGACTTAATGATATTTTTTAACAATACATTATGTATTTCTTTTGTATATTGAATTTTATATAAAAAAGGTAGCACGGCCCCCTGAAAAGCAATCCTTTAGGACTGATGGGGTTACCGTGGTTAAACAAAATTTAGATTGTAGCAATAAAAAAGATTGAACGCATTCTCCGTCTGATCATGGAGAAGATTCGGTCCCGTGTCAGGAACTCGGGTTTATTGCAGGATACTGTTTGTCTTTTGATAGTTTAGTAGTCCTGTTTGTCTTTTAGCAGTTTGACAGTCCTGTCCTGTTTCATACTGCATAGTCAGATACTGCTATCCAGCCAGCTTATACTTTAGGATGGCATTTGGTTTTATTGGCTATCAAATGCACTCTTCACCAACGTTTTCAAAAGGGTTTTTGTTTTGCTTTGAATGAAACGTAATTCTGAATAAGCTTTTGAAATCAGGTAATGGCCCTTTGTTTCAATTGAAAGGGGTAAAAGCATTAACACAATGCGATTCAAGCCGGTTGACTGAATTTTTCTGTAAACATCAACGTTAAAACCTTTTAAGATCTAGAAAAGTTGCTATTTGCACGCAAATAATCCAGTTATACATGAAATTTAGTATTTATATTCAGTCAGCTTCGTTACATGTAGTCATCGTTATGAAGCAAGATGAATTTAACATAGAGTAAGCAAGCAATCTACGTCTGGGGTGTAGACAAAGGATTCTAATGGGGCAAGACAATGCCTTGTGACAAAGGAGGGGGCTTTTCTCCCGTTTACCTAAGAAACGGTAGCAGTTAGGAAAGATATGGCAAGCGATGGCTCAACTTCAGAATAGATTGCAGAAAAGGGTGCAGGTTTGAGAAGCGTAACACAAACAGCCACGAAGGAGATGCTCTGACAAAATTGTTGCCTTGACTACTACAAAATCAGTGTATACAAGCCCTTGCCCGTCTAAAACCACCGCCTCATAAGACCTCCGCGTCAAGGACCTCTGCGTCAATGACGACCTCTGCCTCTCTACTTAGCTCCTAGTTTCTAATCTTTAGTATTTGTCCTTTATCCTAGTCCAGTGTCCCTGTTCAAAGTGCCAATCCCAGTTCTGTTCCTCTGTTTTAGTGCAAGGTCCATAGTCCACAATGATGTTGCAAAGTATCAAATTAGTCAGTGTACAGCAGTTGTCTTTCTCTATAGTCTGTCCCCTTAGTCCTGACATAATCAATCGTCTTCAGTACGACTCCTTGGTCCTGTTCCCCAGTCTTGTTATTGTTGAGATCTTCGATCCCATTTCTTGGTCCTGTTCCTCAGTCTTGTTATTGTTCATGTTCCTTAGTCCTGAATATTATTCATGGTCTTCAGTCCCGTTCCATTATCCTGTTTCTTAGTCCTGAAATGGTCTTCAGTTCCATTCTTGGTCTTGTTCCTCAGTCTTGTTATTGTTCATGTTCCTTAGTCCTGAAATTATTCATGGTCTTCAGTCCCGTTCCTTTATCCTGTTTCTTAGTCCTGAAATGGTCTTCAGTTCCATTCCTTGGTCTTGTTCCTCAGTCTTGTTATTGTTCATGTTCCTTAGTCCTGAAATTACTCATGGTCTTCAATCCCGTTCCTTTATCCTGTTTCTTAGTCCTGAAATGGTCTTCAGTTACATTCCTTGGCCCTGTTCCTCAGTCTTATTATTGCTCATGTTCCTTAGTCCTGAAATTATTCATGGTCTTCAGTCCCGTTCCTTTATCCTGTTTCTTAGTCCTGAAATGGTCTTCAGTTCCATTCTTTTGTCTTGTTCCTCAGTCTTGTTATTGTTCATGTTCCTTAGTCCTGAAATTACTCATGGCCTTCAATCCCGTTCCTTTATCCTGTTTCTTAGTCCTGAAATGGTCTTCAGTTCCATTCCTTGGCCTTGTTCCTCAGTCTTATTATTGCTCATGTTCCTTAGTCCTGAAATTGTTCATGGTCTTCAGTCCCGTTCCTTGGTCCTGTTCCCCAGTCATGTTATTGTTCATGTTGCTTAGTCCGGAAATTATTTGTGGTCTTTAGTCCCGTTGCTTGGTCCTGTTCCTCAGTCTTGTTATTGTTCATTCTGTGCAGTTCTGTTCCTCGTCGTTTTCCTTAGCCATGTTCGTTGGTCAATTTTTTATGTTGTGAAGAAAATTTTACCTTTCTACATGAACTTGGCTTGTTGCCTTCCAGTTGAAAGGATCCCCCAAAGATCATGATAGAAAACATAGCAATATAATAGATTGAACGCATTCTCCGTCTGATCGTGGAGAACTCGGGTTTACTGCAGGATCCTGCTTCTTGGTCTTGTTTTAGTTTATCTTTCTCAGTCCTGTATAGTCAGGTACTGCTATCAAGGCAGCTTAAACTTCGTGATCACATTTGGAAAGTGTTTTGGTTGCTTTTAAATGCACTGTTGAAAAAAGGGTTTTTGTTTGTTTTCTTTGAATGAAATGCACTTCTGAATAAGCTTTTGAAATGTGGTAATGGCATTTTGTTTCCATTGAAAGGGTTGAAAGCATTTGCACAACGGGATTCAAGCCGGTTGACTGAATATTCATGTAAACATGGACTTTGTTTGAGGAACTTTGATTGAATAATATTAATACCAAACGAGTTTTAAAATTATTCCGTAGCATGTTTTGGTGATCGAGACGTCTCCTTGTGCTCCGAAAAGCATTTCCACCACGAAAACCACAGAAATAAAAAATTCTGATGGAAAACGATTCTCCCCTGAGTGGAATCGATCTCCTGCCTCCGCCAACCCGCATCACGAAACAGGAGCCCTTACCAACAGAGCTATTTTTACGGGTTTCAGATTTCGATAATCCCTTTAGGAAAACAATCGGGCGATTGTTCAAACAGGCACCATTGACGCACTTCAAAGAAGGGTTAGCCCCAGTTACCCCAGAAGCGATGGCAGTTTGCAAAAAAAGAAAGGGTGATGACACGCCTACCCCACGGTCGGCCGGGTGGCGAAAAAGTAGGAAAACCGTACCACTCACGACCTCGGTGGAGCGACTCTTGCAAAATCGGTTGCCATGGCCACTCCTATTTTAGTATATAAGACTAGCCCTTGCCCGTGTAAGACCACCGCCTCATGAGGACCACCGCCTCCAATGAACTCCGCCAATAAGAACTTCCACCTAAAGAGCACTGTGCATTGAGGTGGCCATATTTGCTGTTAATCTAAATCTTGACCTTAATCTTAATGTATGTCTTGTCTTAATCTCAGTCTTCAACTTGAATGGAATCTTAATCTTAACTTCTACCTGAATTGGAATCTTAACCTTAATCTTTATCTAAATGTTAATCTTAATCAGAATCTAAATCTCAATTTTAATCTTAATGCTACTCTTAATCTTAATGTTAATGTTAAGCTTAATTCTTAATGTTACTCTTAATCTTAATGTTAATGTTAAGCTTAATCTTAGCCTTTGTAAATCTTGACCTCCATCTTAATATTAGTCTTAGTCTGTGTTAGTCTTGGTCTAAGTATCAGTTTTTCATTTCTGAACTTAAACTTAAAGCTATTCTTAATTTGTAAACTGAAGCTCATTTTCAAATCAGTCTTAATCTGAGCCTTTATGTTAATCCTCATGTAAATCTGAAATAATTTTTTTTTTTATAAGACACTATATCATTAGATACATGGTCAAAAAGTTAATAAAAAAGATACAAAATGTAAAAGGTACAGCAAGTTAAAAAAGAAAATTAAACTAAAGTAAGCAGTTCAATTAACCAATAATTGATAGATATAAAGCAAAACTATTGTTATTATAGGGGGAGTTTATTAGTAAAGATTTATTTATCTAAAGTTGTTCGTTTAATGTAAATATTATACAGAAAGGCACTGAAATTTTCTAGAAAGGCTTCATTTTCATTTGTCATTAAATGTATAAACTGTTGATCTGTAGAAGGGATATTTGTAAAGTTTGGACAAAGACTATAAATTTGGTTTGAGAAATTTTCTCTTTCAAAACTGTACTCATTACAAACTGAGATAAAGTGTATTTCATCTTCTACAAAATTTTTACAATACTTGCAGAATCTCTCATGTCTATCAACAGGCGGTTTACAGTGCCTACCTTTTTCAATGGCGAGGCAGTGGTCACTTAATCTAGGTTTGGATAGTATTCTTCTATGTCTTCTAGTCCGGATAAGGTCTAGATATTTTTCATAAGCTATTTGATTCTTATAGGATTAAATAACATTGAAACTTACAATTAACGTTAATGTTGTTGTTTATCACCACATGCAAGAATGTGAATCTCAAACTTTATCATCATCTTAATTCATCTTCATACTCTTAGATACCAAATAAACGTCCCCCCGTTTATTAATTTTGAGTTTTTCCACCACCCGCAGGGCCTTATTTTAGGACACCCATTTATTATTTTTCGAAGAAACAATTTCACTTGTGAAAGGATGAAACTATGCTATTATTTTTCCCCCAACCCCAGACCTTATAAGGACCCCTTGTTTTTTTAAATTTCGAATGAAATTCCCAGCCCCCATCGATTAGGACCCCCTGTTTATTTGGTACTTAATGGCCTTAATGTTAATATTAGTAAAAGTGAAATTAGTCTTTGATTTGAAACAAATGTCAATATTATTCTAATTTCTTCAACTGCAATAAAACTTTAAATGAAAATCGAAGATGAAATTAAAATTAAAATAAAAACCAGATGGAAATGAAAGTTAGTGTCGAGACATAAATTGAAAATAAATTTACAATTGAAAAGGTATGAGAAATAATAAATGTAAAGATTCGAGTCATTCCAAAAAGCATTCTAGTTTTGTTAAAGTGACTTTAAGACATTGAAAAGAATTGTGAACTATTTAAATCACAAAATCAAAAAAAAAAATCAAAAATTTTCCCTTCAGGGTATTTGAGCTCCAGCTATTAGGGGTGGCAGGCGGGCATTTAACCACTCGGCTTCACAGCCATATTGCTTTGGGGAGGATAAACTCCTAGTGGTTCTCGAATTCATGCAAGGGAACAACAAAACACGTTAAAAAAATATGTCTAACGAACTTAAAAATTACAGCGAAAGCAAATTTTAGTTGCCAGACGTCTCCTTGGCCTTTTGAAAACATTTACAACACGAAACTAACAGAAAGATAAAAATTCGAAAGGAAGAAATTTTCCCCTGAGGGGAGTCGAACTCCCGACTCTGCATCGCAGCTCACGAGACACGCCGTCTTACCGACCGTGCTACAGTGCCCTGGTGCGATTCAGTGATAATCCTCATACAGAAAACAATCGGGCGATGGTTAAAACAGGCATCAATGACAATGACGCACTTCAAAGAAGGGTTAGCCCCAATTACCCCAGAAGCCAAGGCAGTTTGCAAAAAACGAAAGGGTGATGACGCGCCTACCCCACGGTCGGCAGAGCAGGGGAAAAATCGGAAAAGCGTACCACTTACGACTTCGGAGGAGCGACTCTAACAAAATCGGTTTCCATGGAAATTACCATTTTAATATTAGAGAGAAGACTAGCCCTTGCACGTGTAAGACCACCACCTCATGAGGACCACCGGCTCCGAAGAACTCCGCCAATAACAACTTCCACTTAAAAGGCACTGTGCTTGAGGGGGCTATATTTGCAGCTAATCTAAATCTTGATCTTAATCTTAGTATTAGTGTTGTCTTAATGTTAGTCTTCAACCTAAATGGAATGTTAATCTTAACTTCTACCTGAATCGGAATCTTAACCTAAATCTTCATGTAAATGTTAATCTTAATCAGAATCTGAATCTGAATTTTAATCTTAATTTTACTCTTAAACTTAATTTTAATGTTAATTTTAATCTTAGCCTTTGTAAATCTTGAACTCCATCTTAATATTGGTCTTAGTCTGTGTTTGTTAGTCTTGGTCTAAGTATCAGTCTTTTATTTTTGAACTTAAACTTAAAGTTATTCTTAATTTGTAAACTAAAGCTCATTTTCAAATCAGTCTTAATCTGAACCTTTATGTTAATCTTGATGTAACTCTGAAATAACATTGAAACTTACTATTAATGTTAATGTTGTTGTTTATCACCACATGCAATAATGTCAATCTCAAACATTATTATGATCTTAATTCATCTTCATACTCTTTGATGACAAATAAACGTCCCCCTCCTGCTTATTAATGTTGAGTTTATTTGGACCTCCCATTTATTAATTTTGGAAAAAAAAATTTCACTTGTGAAAGGATTAAACTACGTTTATTAATTGCCCCCACCCCCGGACCTTAAAAAGGACCCTCCTCAATCCTTCACAAAAATTAGGAGACTTGTCATCAGAAAATGAGAAAATGGCTCCCCTCCCCCCTACAGAGCAATGTTATTGGTAATCAAGTTGAAATTTTGCGGCACAATGCTTCGCCTAACAACAACATTGCTTGGAGAGGGTGGGGAGACACAAAATAGGAAAAACTGCCAAAAAATTGTACAGTTCGCAAAAATTGACTTGAGTCTCAGTATCTTTTGTGAAGGATTGCTTTTTATTAAATTTTCGAAAAAAATTCCCACCCCCACCTCCCGTTTAATTGGACCCCCGTTTATTTGGTACCTAATAGCATTGGCCTTATTCTTAATATTAGTAAAAGTGAAAATAATATGTAATTTAAAATATATTCTAATATTATTCTAAATTATCCAGCTGCAATAAAACTTTAAACTAAAATCAAAGATGAAATTAGAATAGAAATAAAAACCAAATGAAAATGAAAGTTAGTGTTGAGGGATAAATTGAAAATAAATTTATAATTAAAAAGATATGAGAAAAAATGGATCTAAAGATTTGAGTCATTCCAAAAAGCCTTCTAGTTTACTCAAAGTGACTTTAACACATTGAAAAGAAATGTAAACTATTTAAATCACGAAAACAAAAACACCAAAAATTTGCCCTTTAATGGATTTGAACTCCAGCCATTCTGGGTAGCAGGAAAGCATTTAACCACTCGGCTACAAAGCCGTATTGCTTAATCCACGATAATCTCCTTGTGGTCCTAATATTCATGGAAGTGGAAAACAAAACACGTTAAAAAAATTATGTCTAACGAATTTAAAAGTTAAACCAGAAGCAAATTCAAGTTACCAGACGTCTCCTCGGCCTTTTGAAAACATTTCAGACACGAAAATAAGAGAAATAAAAACATTTCTGCCTCGCAGCTCAAGAGACACGCCGCCTTACCGACCGACCGTGCTACCGTGCCTTTATGTGAGTTAGTGGTAATCCTCCTACAGAAAACAATCGGGCAACTGTTAAAACAGGCACCAATGACGCACATCAAAGAAGGGTTAGCCCCAATTACCCCAGTAGCGAAGACAGTTCGCAAAAACCGAAAGGGTGATGACACGGCTACCCTGCGGTCGGCAGAGCAGGGAAAGAGAGAAAAGGTCGTGCCATTGCTAACTTCCAAAGAGAACAAAAACTGATACGAGAAGCGATTAACACGTCAAGTTAAACACGTGTATCCCAGAAGAGTCTCCACTCAGGAAAGTTGAAAAAATTTCAACCCGGCATCGACGGGTACCAGGGCTAGTATATATATAACTTAGCAAGGAATTAATCACAGAGAAGACACTGTATTACACTGTATTACACAACATTATTATTCAGATATAGAACCGGTTTCATCCTTTCGCTAGGAATCTTCACCTAAGTATGATTTTTGTCTACGTTATTTGCTTTCTTAGATGTACTCTAATGCCTTACGTCTAATTAAATGTTTGTTTCATTAAATGTTTGAGTCAAGCCTTGTTTTTCTGCTTCTCTCGATTGGGTTCTGGTTTAAATTTACTCATAAATTTATGTTCGATTTTTCACGATAAAATTTATCATTTCGGCTGACGTAATGGAATGGTATAACTTTAAATAGTGTTGGTTTGTCAATGGCGCAGTGAGCGATATGATGACTTGCATAGAGAGACCTAAGGCGGGGATATAGTTTTTAATAATAAGATGCTTATACAGAACGGATATGAATTTCTAACTGAAGTAATTGAAGATGTTGATGAAGTAATACGACGAGAACATAAATACGAACGAAAGCGAAATAGCTTTTTAGCCAACTTGAAAGGAAGATCAAAACAGCAACCTGCATTGAAAAAACTTAAAGAAACTGGAGTTAGTTTAAATGTCTATCTTCAAGGTCTTTTTTCTCAAACTCATTGAAAAGACAGATTTTTAATATTGTATTGCATAATGTAATTGTTATTATTCTCAAACACTATTCAATTATTCAACTTAAAGTAGTATTAATGCGAGTGTGATTATTTGACAAAGTTTGATTTCTTGAATTTAAATTAGCATTTTTTAGAGTCAACTGTTCCATTTGTTCTATAAGCATTTCCATCATAATATTATTTTGATAGCAATAGGCATACAAGATATAAGATTACTAATTGAAATACAATCCCAATGATTACTGACGCTATAATATTAATTTCTGAAAGTTTATCGACTTGAGAGAGAGATCTGGTGCCTGTGTACTCTCATTCGGGCTCTAAGGTTCTTAGTTTCTCCAATATATTGTTTATCACAACCGCTGCACTTGATAAGATAAATCACATCTTCTACTGTACAATTCATTTCGTTTTTTAGCCAAAAAATGTCATTGCTGTGTTTGAATTTGATTTCATTCGCTTCTATTAACAGCTTTCTTGATTAACTTCTAGTTGAAATTAACGATGTTGCCAAATGCAAAAAAACTAAAGAAGGAAAAGAATACCGCGGCAAAATAGCAAAAACAAAATCTGGAAAGACCTGCCAGGCATGGGATTCTCAAAAGCCGCATAAACATGACGTCCCACCTGCTGACTATCCAGATGCTGGACTTGACAGCAATTATTGTCGAAACCCAAATTATCAAGATGTTCCGTGGTGCTATACAGATGACCCAAAAACCCGATTCGAATTATGTGCTATTCCTGAGTGCCCACTTTATCAAACAGGTTAGTTGCTTCAAAGCAAAGTTTAATCATGTCTTTTTTTAAGCATTTGTGAAACAATCTTTTAATATTCTGTAAAAATTCTATAGTTAAGTTTTGCATCTCTTTGCTAATTGAAGAATAAGTTGGAATGCAGCAAGTAATGTTGATGCTGATTTTTGTATATAAATAAAAGCGTGCTAATTAGTTTTGAAATCAAGAAATCTAAGAGAAACAAAACTATAACTGTTCGGGGATGATAAACTATGCCTCGGTGTCAGTTCTCGCATAAAATCGAGGCTCTGTGACGCCATGCAGATTTTCAATTGTTAATGCCATTTTTAAACACAGTATTTGATAGCCAAATACAAAAAGACAGGCGACTATTTCTTTTGTCGCTTTGATCGTAAAGTAGACTTCTTGTAAGGACATCAACAAATCTTTATGCAACATTGTGGTTGTGATATGATAAGAAAAATTTAATATAGAACTTAAATACTCTTTATAACATCATCAATAAGGCTTACGTCAGTTTATTGTTAACGTCTTTAGAAATATTGACATCAGACCAGTAGGGAAATTATTTTTTTGAATCAAGACTTTGCAACGTCCCTCTAATTTTTTCAAATTACATGATAAAGTTGTCGACTATAAGAAGCAATAACTAATGCATTTGAGAATAAAAAATTAATTTCTTGTGGTATTGTGCGTTTTGTTTTCCTACTGTTAATTTTTTTTTTCAAGTAACTCAATATTGCTATTCGTTTTAACTTTTTTCACATTATTTTCCAGATTTAAAGATTGTTGGACAGAGAGTTTATTCGTCTCAAGTATACAAGATAATGGAAGATAGTAATTATCCTCCTAGTGAACAAATAGACGAAACAAAAGAGTATAATATGATAATAAAAGCAGATAGCTTTTATTGTGATAAGGTAACATTATGTTGTATATTATATTCTTACAAATTTACACTTTTTAGATCCACGAAGACAGATGCATTCAATGCAGTAACCACTTAAAACTATTTAATCTTGAACCCCGTTCCTATAAAAGAATTTACCAACATCATCCGTTTTGGTGAAGTGTTTGTTGTGTCGATTAAAGGATTGTAGCTAAAATGTTTATTAATAAAAAAGGTCAAATAATTTCAGACCAATTAATTTGGAATCCTTCTGCAAATCCTTAAACCAATTTTCCTCCATCTATCGTAACCAAAGCTTTCTTTACGGCTGCTGTTTCTGCTCTTCACGTAGTGCTGCAAGATGACTGTCTCAACCCTCTTGTCTTTAGTTCGTGTTTCAAAACCTGTCCAGAAGAGCAAGTAAGGAAACTACACGCAACTTGGTTTTTCTCACCAAAGTTTTTTATGAATCTTCTCAAACTTTAAATTTTTTAGTTACTTATGCAGAGTGTGATCCCAACTTTTGAAGTTTCAAATTAACTCCTATCATAAGTTGTTTGAACTTACATTGTTTGGATGAATTTTTAGGACATAAACATTGAAGGATTGACAAAATTTACGGTAGTTGCACGCTTTATTGTATCAAATAACTGCACAATCAATTTAAAGCATGATGGAATGACAATGAAACCAGACATGTCTGAAACATTTCATCCAAACCACGGACGCACATCGACAGTTCTTGAGCGAAAAAATGGCAGAGATGGAGCTGATGGAATAAATGGCAAAGATGGAACAAACGGTTTGTTTGTAGAGATTTTATGAAAATAAGTATAATTGACACTTTTTGAAGAATAGCTTCAATTCGTGCAACGATGAACAGTTTAGAAAAAGAAAAACTCTAGGATTGACAAATGAAATTAGAGAATCGTCTTTAAGTTACAATCTCCTTCAATGGAAGATGAGTACAGATGTGTTGAGGAAATAATGTGCGTGAAATTCATGTTTAAAGGATGAGTCGTAGCTACTTGAAAAGCTATTTAATTACTCTAAGATGACATTTTTCACAACTGTATTTTTAGTTGTTGTTGGCTTAATAACTGGCAGTGGAACATTGAATATTGAGACGAATGGAGCTAATGGGCTAGAAGGAGGTGATGGAGGAGATGGAATAGATGGCTCTGACGGAAAAGTAAGACATAAATACACTTTCAATAGAATAAGTGAACGAGATGGTTTGACAAAACAAGAAAGCAAGTTGAGTAGACGAGTACAAAGCTTGAATCTATACGTTGATTTTGTAAGTCCTTACTGTAACAAGTGATCTAGCTCGCCTTGAATCAACGTGCATTGAATCAGCTGTCCTCAATCCAATTTTCATTGAAGCTGCTCCTATCGCCTATATATTGTTATGTTTGGGGGAACAACGAAATTGAATTATTGATTTGCATTGGAATTTTCTTCTTTTTATATAGCATGCATCGTGTGTCATTAAGTGTCGTTACTATGACTGTAGCAGTGATATGAAGGGAACACCGGCCGGGGACGGTGGTGATGGTTCAGATGCTGGTGCAGCAGGAAAACCAGGTGATACAGCTAAATAAATTCAATTTTCTGCTCAGAATAAATGTATGTCACTAGAACGAATTATGTCGATCTCAGTTAAGGCCATTGCAGAATCCATACAGGTATATCTGTATATACTAAAATAGGAATCGGATTAGCGAAAATTTTGTGAGAGTTCGTCCGGGTAGGCCGTGCGAGGTTCCGAGACGCGATTTTCCCATGATTCTGCCGCCCCAGGGGTAGGCGAGCCAAGTTTCCTTCGTTTTTCTGTCTTTGCTAAATTCTGTGGGGTAACTGGGGCTAACCCTTCTTTTATGTGCGTCATTGGTGCCTGTTTTAACCATCGCCTGATTGTTCTCCATACGAGGATTATCACTAAGTCGCAATAAGGCACGCCAGCACGCTCGGTAAGGGGGCGTGTCTCGTAAGCTGCGATGCGAGTTTGTTAGTTCGACTCCCCTAAGGGGAAAATCTTTTTCTTTCAAATTTTTTTATTTCTGTTATTTTCGTGTGGAAAATGTTTTCAAAAGGCCAAGGAGACGTCTGGTAACTTCAATTTGCTTTTGGTGTAATTTTCAATTTCGTTAGACATAATTTTTTAACATGTTTTTGTTGTTCCCTTCCATGAATATGAGGACCACTAGGAGATTATCGTCGACTGAACAATACGGCTGTGTAGCGGAGTGGTTAACTGCTCGCCTGCTACCCAGAATGGCTGGAGTCCAAATCCCCTCAAGGGCAAATTTTTGGTGTTTTTGTCTTTGTGATTTAAAAAGTTTACAATTCTTTTAATGCTTTAAAGCCACTTTGACAAAACTAGAATGCTTTTTTGGAATGACTCGAATCTTTACATCTATTTTTTCTCATATCTTTTAAATTACAAATTTATTTCCAATTTAACTCCTCGACACTAACTTTCATGTTCATTTGGTTTTTCTTTCAATTTTAATTCCATTTTTGATTCTAATTTAAAGTTTTATTGCAGCTGAAGAATTTAGAATAATATTAAAATTTATTTCACATTAAAGATTAATTTCACTTTTACTAATATTAACATTAAGGCTGATACTCTTAGGTACCAAATAAACGGGGGGTCCAAATAAAGGGGGGTGGGAAATTTTTTGTAGAAAATTTAATAAACAAGGGGGGTCCTTATAAGGTCCCGGGTTGGAGGACAATTAATAAACGTAGTTTCATCCTTTCACAAGTGAAATCGTTTCTTCAAAAATTAATAAATGGGGGTCGTAATAAAGTCTGGAGGGTGGAGGAAAAAACTCAACATTAATAAAGGGGGAGGCTTATTTGGCACCTAAGAGTATGAAAATGAATTAAGATGATGATAAAGTTTGAATTTGGCAAAATTGCATGTGGCAATAAAGAACAACCTAAACATTAATTTTAAGTTTCAACATTATTTCAGATTTACATCAACATTACCATAAAGGTTCAGATTAAGACTCATTTGAAAATGAACTTTATGTTTAAGTTAAAAAATTAAAGACTGATACTTAGACCAAGACTAACAAAGACTAACACTAATATTAAGATGGAGATCAAGATTAACTAAGACTAAGATTAAGATTAAGCTTAAGATTAAGATTAATATTAGAATTATGATTCAGAGTTAGATTCACATTTAGATTCAGATACAGATTCAGATTAAGATCAAGATTAACATTTAGATTAACATTAAGGTTAACATTCCAATTCAGGTAGAAGTTAAGATTAAGATTCCATTTCACTTGAAGACTAAGATTAAGACTAGACTAACATTAAGATTGAGATCAAGATTTAGATTAACAGAAAAAATAGCCACCTCAATGCACAGTGCCTTTTAGGTGGTAGCTCTTATTGGCGGAGTTCATCGGAGGTGGTGGTCCTCATGAGGTGGTGGTCTTACACGGGCAAGGGCTAGTCTCTATATACTAAAATAGGAATCGGATTAGCGAAAATTTTGTAATAGTCCGCCTGGGAAGGCTGTGCGAGTTTCCGAGATGCGATTATCCCACTATTCTGCCACCCGTGGGGTAGGTGAGCCAAGTTTCCTTCGTTTTTTCGGCTTTGCTAAATTCTCTGGGGTAACTGGGGCTAACCCTTCTTTGATGTGCGTCATTGGTGCCTGTTTTAACCATCGCCCCATTGTTCTCAGTAGGAGGATTATCACTGAATTGCAATAAGGCACGGTAGCGCGGTCGGTAAGGCGGCGTGTCTCCTAAGCTGCGATGCAGAGTCGTGAGTTCGACTCCCCTCAGGTGAAAATCTTTTCCTTTCGAATTTTTTTATTTCTGTTATTTTCGTGTGGAAAATGTTGTCAAAAGGCCGAGGAGACTTCTGGTAACTAAAATTTGCCTTTGGTTTAATTTTAAAGTTCGTAAAACATATGTTTTTTTACGTGATTTGTTTCTCACTTCCATGAATATTAGGACCACTAGGAGATTATCGTCCTCTAGGCAACAGGGCCGTGTAGCCGAGAGGTTAAATGCCCGCCTGCTACACAGAATGGCTGGAGTTCAAATCCCCTCAAGGGCAAACATTGTGTTTTTGTTTTTGTTATTTAAATAGTTTACAATTCTTTTCAATGTCTTAAAGTCACTTTGACAAAACTAGAATGCTTTTTGGAATGACTCATATCTTTAGATCTATTTTTTCTCATATCCTTTAAATTTATTTTCAATTCATTTCAATTTTAATGTCATCTTTGATTTTAATCTAAATTTTTTTCTAGCTGAAGAAATTAGATCTCTCTATACTAAAATAGGAATCGGATTAGCGAAAATTTTGTAATAGTCCGTCCGGGAGGGCTGTGCGAGTTTCCGAGACGCGATTTTCCCACGGTTCTGCCGCCCGTGGGGTAGGCGAGCCAAGTTTCCTTCGTTTTTCTGTCTTTGCTAAATTCTCTGGGGTAACTGGGGCTAACCCCTCTTTGAAGTGCGTCATTGGTGCCTGTTTTAACAATCGCCCGATTGTTTTCTGTAGGAGGATTATCACTGAATTGCAACAAGGCACTGTAGCGCGGTTGGTAAAGCGGCGTGTCTCGTGAGCTGAGATGCAGAGTTGGGAGTTCGACTCCCCTCAGGGGCAAATCTTTTCCTTTCGCATTTTTTTATTTCTGTTATTTTCGTGTTGGAAATGTTTTCCCAAGGCCGAGGAGACGTCTGGTAACTAAAATTTGCTTTTGGTTTAATTTTTAAGTTCCTTAGACATAATTTTTTAACGTGTTTTCTCTTGCCCTTCCATGAATATTAGGTCCACTAGGAGATTGTTGCCCACTAAGCAAACGGCTGTGTAGCCGAGTGGTTAAATGCTCGCATGCTACCCGGAATGACTGGAGTTCAAATCCCCTCAAGGGCAAATTTTTGGTTTTTTTGTTTTTGTGTTCTAAATTGTTCAAAAACTTTTTCAATGTCTTAAAGTCACTTCCTAGAATGCTTTTTGGAATGACTCAAATCTTTAGATCTATTTTTTCTCATATCTTTTCAATTATAAATTTATTTTCAATTTATCTCTTGACACTAAATTTCATTTCCCTTTCGTTTTTATTTCAATTCTAATTTCATCTTTGATTTAAAATTAAAGTTTTATTGAAGCTGGAGAATTTAGAATGCTACTAGAATTTATTTTAAATTAAATATTAATTTCACATTTACTGATATTAACATTAACGTCAATAATCTTAGCTTCAAAATAAACGGGGGTCCAAATAAATAGGGGGGGGGGGTTAAAAAATTTAATATGAGCAGGGGGTCTTTGTTATAAGGTCCCAGGTGGGGGGAAAATTTATAAACGTAGTTTAACCCTTTCACAAGCAAAAACGTTTTTTCGAAAATTAATAAATTGGGGATCCTAATAAGGTCCAGGGGGGGGGGAATCAAAGTTAGTAAATGGGCATCTAACAGTATGAAGATTAATTCAGATTATGATAATGTTTGAGATTGAAATTATTGCATGTGGTGATAAACAACAACATTAACATTAATTTTCAATGTTATTTCAGATTTAGATCAGGATTAACATAAAGGTTCAGATTAAGCTGATTTGAAAATTAGCTTCATTTTGCAAATTAGGAATAACTTTAAATTTAAGTCAAAAAATGAGAGACTGGTACTTAGACCAAGACTAACACAAACTAAGACTAATATTAAGATTGATTTAAAGATTTACTAAGACTTACATTAAGATTTACATTAACATAAATATTAAGAGTACGATTAAGATTGAAATTAAGATCAAGATTCTAATTAACATTAAGATTAAGGTCAGATTCCAATTCAGGTAGAAGTTAAGATTTAAATTCCTTTTAAGTTGAAGACTAAGATTTACACATTTGGCATCAAAGAGTATGAAGATGAATTAAGATGATGATAAAGTTTGACATTGGCATTATTGCATGTGGCGATAAAGAACAACCTAAACATTAAGTTCAAGTTTCAACGTTATTTCAGATTTACATCAAGATTAACATCAAGGTTCAGATAAAGACTCATTTCAAAATGAACTTTAAGTTTCATTTCAAAAATGCAATACTGATACTTAGACCAAGACTAACAAAGGCTAAGACTAATATTAAGATGGAGTTCAAGATTAACTAAGACTAAGATTAAGATTAAGGTTAGAATTAAGATTCAGATTTAGATTCAGATTTAGATTCAGATTCAGATTCAGATTTAGATTCAGATTTAGATTCAGATTTAGATTCAGATACAGATTCAGATTAACATTAAGATTAAGATTAACATTTAGATTAAGATTAAGGTTAACATTCCAATTCAGGTAGAAGTTAAGATTCAGATTCCATTTAACTTGAAGACTAAGATTAAGACTAGACTAACATTAAGATAGAGATCAAGATTTTGATCTCAAAGAAAATATAGCCACCTCAATGCACAGTGTCTTTTATGTCGAAGCTCTTATTGGCGGAGTTCATCAGAGGGAGTGGTCCTCATGAGGCGGTGGTCTTACACGGGCAAGAGCTATCTCTCTATACTAAAAAAAGAATCGGATTAACGAAAATTTTGTCCCAGCTCATCCTCCCGGGCCGTCGATGCTGCCCCGGTCGGACTTTCTCCACTATCTGCCGTCCGTGGGGTAGGCGAGCCATCGCCCATTCGTTTTTCCGTCTCTGCTGTAGTCTCTGGGGTAACTGGGGCGAACCCTTCTTTGATGTGCGTCATTGGTGCCTGTTTTAACCATCGCCCGATTGTTTTCTGTAGGAGGATTATCACTGAATAGCAACAAGGCACCGTAGCACGGTCGGTAAGACGGCGTGTATTGT
This sequence comes from Chrysaora quinquecirrha, assembly GCA_014526335.1. Taxonomy (NCBI): domain Eukaryota; kingdom Metazoa; phylum Cnidaria; class Scyphozoa; order Semaeostomeae; family Pelagiidae; genus Chrysaora; species Chrysaora quinquecirrha. The sequence continues at coordinate 576,856 of JACTAT010000276.1, read as the reverse complement.
GCTCTGCGATGCAGAGTCGGGAGTTCGATTCCCCTCAGGGGAAAATCTTTTCCTTTCGAATTTTTTTATTTCTGTTATTTTCGTTTTGGAAATGTTTTCAAAAGGCTAAGGAGACGCCTGGTAACTAAAATTTGCCTTCGGTGAAATTTTTAAGTTCGTTAGAAATATTTTTTTTCCTTTTTTTGTTGTTCCCTTCCATGAACATAAGGAGCACTAGGAGATTATCGTTGAAAATCAATACGTCTGTGTAGCCGAGTAGTTAAATGCTCGCCTGCTACCCAGAATGGCTGGAGTTCAAGTCCCCTCAAGGGCAAATTTTTGGTGTTTTTGTTTTTGTGATTTAAATAGTTCACCATTCTTTTTAATGTCTAAAAGTCACTTCGACAAAACTAGAAGGCTTTTTTGAATGACTCAAATCTTTAGATCTATTTTTCTCTTGTGGCAATAAAGAACAACCTAAACATTAATTTTAAGTTTCAACGTTATTTCAGATTTACATCAAGATTAACATAAAGGTTCAGATAAAGACTCATTTGAAAACGAACTTTAAGTTCAAGTTCAAAAATGAAGGACTGATACTTAGACCAAGACTAACAAAGATTAACACACAAAATTAAGATGGAGTTCAAGATTAACTAAGACTAAGATTAAGATTAAGCTTAAGATTAAGATTAAGATTAGAATTAAGATTCAGATTTAGATTCCATTTAGATTCAGATACAGATTCAGATTAAGATTAAGATTAACATTTAGATTAACATTAAGGTTAGCATTCCAATTCAGGTAGAAAGTAACATTAAGATTCCATTAACTTGAAGACTAAGATTAAGACTAGACTAACATTACAATTGATATCAAGATTTAGCTTAACAGAAAATATAGCCACCTCAATGAACAGTGGTGGTCCTCATGAGGCGGTGGTCCTCATGAGGCGGTGGTCCTCATGAGGCGGTGGTCTTACACGGGCAAGGGCTAGTCTCTATATACTAAAACAGAGATCGAAGCTACGCGCGTTTTGCTGATAGTCATTCCTCGGTTGCCGTGCAAGCTGCCCAAGTGGAACTGCTTTCTTTCCTCGCAGACTCAGGGGTAGGCTTGCCATCGGCCCCTAATTTCTCTGTCTTCTCTCTCTTCTGGGGTAATTGGGGCTTCCCTTCTTTGACTTTCGTAACACGACGTTTCGAACAATTTCACAATTGTCTTCACAGCATGGGTTTTCGTCGTAATACGTTGAGGCGAATTGGCGCCTTTGTTTTTAAATTGCCAAGCTCTGTTAACTAAACTTACCCTGAGACCCTTGTGGGTTTACATATTCTGGGCATACCGGACAATTTCCTTTTGAAATGATTCAAAACATTTAGAATTCATCAGCGAATTTTCGCTCTCAAAAACATCTTCCCCTCGCTGTCCTCGCTGTTTGCTGTTGTGCGTGCATGATCACTGACATGACTTGTAGTGACATGACATGTAGTGACAGCAACTTCCGCCTTTTGACTTTGAATTAAATTTTAAGTCAAATTCTGTTTTAATGTAACATTATTCTTTTCAAGTTTCAACATAAATTTTAGCAAATTAAATCCAAGCAACGTTGAATTGAAATACAATTTTTATAACTCTGGGTACTGTAGTCACATAGAATTCCAGACTGAGTAACATCAATAATAACCAGACTGAGGAACAGACTAACGAACAGGACTGACGACCATGAATAAAAACAGGACTAAGGAATATGACACAGGAACAGAACTGAAGAACATAAGTAACAGCAAGAAGAAGGAACAGGACTGAAGACCATGAAAAGAAACAAGACGGAGTAACACATCACAGAACCAGGACTAAAGAACATGATCAATAACAAGGCTGGGGAACAGGACCGACAAACAGGACTGAGGAACATTAAGTAGAACAAGACTAG
>JACTAT010000276.1:546390-574441 GCA_014526335.1 Chrysaora quinquecirrha | reverse complement strand
CTAATTTCTAGTGATTTAATTACTTTAAAGGTTGTAATTTGCTTATCTACTTTACTTTTTAACTTCACTCTCTACTTGTAAGAAGCTGGGTCTACCCTAGACTCACTACATAATTCCCACTACGTCGCTCGATGTTGTTGTTGTTGTTTTCTACAATCGCTCAGTGTGGAATGACAAATCTACAATCGCTCTGCTGGAGTGACAAGTCAAAATAAGGGGAGCGTAAACTAGAGACTCGTGCCGTGAGTCTAGGTCTGTCCTCCTGTCTTTAATATCTGAATTACATAAATCTTCCCCCCCCCCCCCTCTGTTAAAAATCTTAATTTAAAAGGGCCCCTTTTGGCTGAACATAACTGTTACAGTGACTTCTATAAATAAGTAGATAAATTGCTATACGATTATTGAGGTAAAAATGATTTTTTGTAGAACATTATCTCTCAGGCGTGCTATAATGAATCTCGTGAAGTATCAAAACGTGCACGCTTCGATGCAGATGCTAATGATGCCGATGCAATTCAATTCAAGCAAGATAAAGCTAATATTCTGAATATGGCACACAACAATTCAATTCATTTTCATCCACATGATAGACATGGTGAGAATCTTATGAATGATAAATGTATTATAGTTGTAAACATAGAATTAGAGCGTCCAATTATTGTTAGGAGTCGTTCTGGAGCATTTCTAGTCTGTTTGGGGTAAATTATCCGTACTTGGCCACGGATTGTTGGCAGCCCAGCCAAGTATCCTAGCCTCGTAAAGTTGCCAATTCGCAGCAAGCGAAAAGGCAAATGCTTTAAAGCATTTCCTACTTTCGAAACCATTTCCTACTTTTGGAGGTGCTGTAGGGTCGTTGTGTAATCCAGCTGACTCGTGGTGTCAGGATCTCGGTGTGGTCAGGGTTCGAGCCCCAGCCACGGTAGCGTCACAGCTAGGGTCGAGGTCTCGATTAGTTATCATATTACTGAGATCCTAGCGACTGGCGCCAAAACACCATTTCACCTTCACCATCAACTATGGTAGACATTTTCAGTGTGGATGTTTTTTAATCTTGGTATTTTGTGGCGTCGTGGTCGAACCCAGCTGGCTCGTGGTGCTGGAGGTCGGCGAGGTCATTTCTCAATCCCCTACACAGTAGCGTCATAGCCAAGGTAATGGTCCGTTAGATCCTTTAGCAGCCGTCATTAAATACATCATTTCACCTCGTGCACTTTTCTCGATTTTGAACTTGTTTTGATTATCTTTTTGTCAAATCTGTGTATCGTTTAATTGCAGTTCAGAAATACATGCCATTTTCGTCAGCAAGCAGAACCCCGCCAGTGAAACTGTCTTCAGGAGAAATTGCAGCCGTCAGACAACTGATCAGCGGTTATCGTGAATCAGCTGCTTTTCTTTATCGTTCAGCCGATGAACTTGAGAATTTGCTTAAACAAAGTGAGCATTATTATGGACAACAACAACAACAAAAACAGCAGCAGCAACACGAACAACAACAACAACAATAGATCACGTGGTATAAAATAAGCCCATTGGATGTAAGTGGTATCTAATGATTATTTAGCATTGCAGACAAAGTCACTTTTTATGAAAATTTAAATGTTTTTAATGTTTATTCAAAACAAAAACAATATATAATATGATATGGGGCACATCATAGTACTAGCTTAGTTAAAAACCTATTATATTTATTTTTCACGATTCGTTTTGAAGTGATACTGTAAATTAGGACTGAACTGTTGGAACGACAGAAACAAACTCCAAAACATATTAAGTACAATTAGTCTTGCTAAGAACAAGTATTGCCCTGTCAAAGAGGCTGGAGTTTTGGAAAGGGAATTTTTATCATTTGTCGTAATTTCTGAGTTAAAACTCATGCTGTCACTTAATAGTGATTTAAAGTGTTCCAATTATCTCTTCCCTGCCCTTAAAACATTATAATTCACAATAATATATGTGTGATGTAGATTTCTATAATTTATGCGTAGTAAATTATTTATTTATTGTGAGATTTCGTTAAAAACTCAAATCTATTGTAAAATGTAGTCACGTGTATGTATTTGTGAATAGATTATATTGGGAATTTAATCTTTTTCAAAATCATTTGCTTATGTTATGTTTAAAGCGTTAAAAACCGCTGAAAATTATTTGACATTATCATCAACTGTTTAATGATATACAATGATATAAGTATATAAGTGAATGTGTTTTGGTTGTTAAATTTGTTCAGTGTTCTGCAAACTTTGTTTTTATTTTATTTTCATTTCAGAGTTTCATGTTTAATTCATAGAAGTTATCAATCAAATAGACGAAAACAATTAATGTTGATCTTCTTTCCGAAACATCTGCCGAGTTTTCCAGCGACACTTTTCACTAGCAATTGCGCAAGTCTTAACTCTTGTTCTGTTACGCACCCCAGTTTTCCACACCACCTTACTCCATGCGTTTCTGTCGTATGCTAGTTCTATGGCTTCCTCTGTTGTTAAGTTCAGTAATCTCAGGTCTCTCTCCATCACAGATACACTTTTTTTTTAATAAGCAACCGCTCAATAAGCAACTAGGGCTGAACTGACCTTAACATTAAGCAACTTGAGGGCTCAATTGAATTCTGTAAGCAACTAAGAAGTCAAACAACCATGCCTATACGTTTTCTTGTTGTTAGGAAATTGTTTGTTTTGCATGTTGAAGTTCTTTAGCTAACTTTTTTCCACTAACTATCTCCCAAAAGTCGTGTTAAAGGCTTAACAGTTGACGATTTTGACCCGCAAAGTCAGGGGTGGTTGTTAGGTAAAAAAGGTTAAGCAACTCTTAAGCAACTTTGAGGGCTGAAATGTCTAAAATTTTAAGCAACTTTGAGGGCTGGACGAAAGTCAAGTTGCTTATTAAAAAAAAAGTGTAAGCAGGTTGTTTTTTGGCCTCCTCTTGGTTTCTTTTTCCAAGAATTCAGAATCTTGATCACCCAATTTGATCTGTTATTGCAACATTGGCCACAACAAAAGAGGCACTTGGTCAATTTGTCGCTTCTGATAAACTCTAATAAGACCCATCCATCTCTCCCACTATAGACAGTGTTGGTTTGGTGAAATTTCATAGAGTGTAAAAGAGACACCAAAATTCTTATGGCGACGTCAAAAGTTATTTTCAAAATTCTTTTTAGTAGGAAGGAAGGAGGTTGTTTTATTTTAGGATGATGCTTGTAGACAGTGATTTAGCTACAGATCTTGTAATAAGAATGATTTTACTAGACATTGAAGCTAACATTTGCTCAAAATAAGAATAAATAAGAAGTAATATGAAATAAGAACATGCTGAGGGACATGTTTTTGTCACAAAAGTTATTTCCTGTTGAAAACTAAACATTATTTACTTGTATCAAACATAATGTCACTGACCGATCGCACTAATATTGGCCAACTTTTCGTTTGTTTCTGATGTCCAATGAGTTGTTATCTTGCAGATATTAGAATTTATGCACCTGGGACCAAACTGTGCCACTTTTGTACCATATTAGGTTAGCATCTGACATCTAAACGAATTTGAATTTTCATTGATTTTGATTTGACGTTTGAATTTTCAAAGGAGCGAGTTAAAACTGTTAAGGCCGGATTACACTAGCATCTTCAGGTAAAAGTTGCTTCACATTTTTTCTGTGATCGCAGACCACGACAGAATATGACAGTGTAAAATCCCTTGCAAGTTGCTCGTTGTTGCTTGAAGATGAGGTTTTTGCGAGGTTTTTTATCCGCTTTAATTGACCATCACAGAGTTTTCATTTGATCGCTGATCAAATTGTTCCTCTTTATTTCTTTATCCTTCAAGCAACTACGATTAACTTGTAAGGGGTTTTACACTGTCATATTCTCTCGTGGTCCGCGATCACAGAAAAAATGTGAAGCAACTTTTACCTGAAGATGCTAGTGTAATCCGGCCTTTGTGAATGCTTTTTGTAGCATTTTTGTAATGCCTCTCTGCTTTGTGTTTTGATTCAGCTTCGCAAACTCCCCTGAGAGTTATTGCATTATTGCGTATGGTCAGCGGTTTCTTCTTTGCGTTACTACTTAAGATTCCACTGTCCTACTTTTGTGTTCCTGTTGTTGATTGTTGCTACATGACGTTTGCGTTGGTGTGAAGGACTTGAGAAAGTGGAAAGCAGATCTGTAAAAGTCTGAAGATTTTGCTAATTTAATGTTTGAAAATGGGAGGATCACACTCCAATTTCACAGAAGAAGAACTAAAAGAATACCAGGTAGATCTAGAGTTCATTTGCTGTTGTAAACATCTGTCAAATATCTCCTTTTTTCTTTGATCTTCGGCTGGCCTAGCCTAGGCCATGGCTCTCCTCTGACACTCGCAACGGGAAGTTTTTTGCTGTCCATCATGATTCGAGTTCAGTACCAGTTCTTAAATATTTCTTTATTTATGTTTCAGGAATTGACCTACTTTACGCAGAAGGAAATACTGCAGTAAGTTATGTTTTCTCTTTGCTTTTTTCCTGCAATAAACTTTGTTGATTTTATCTGCATGCAGTTTTTATACCCTCCATTTTTAAGTAAAACCTTCCTGTTTGATTACATGTATTTGTTTTACTGGATGAGGAGGCAAATTGTGTGTTCTTTAACGTTTATCGTAAAGACGGCTGAACAGACAGCCTTCTTAGATCTTGAAAGATACAGAATATTTAAGAATGAGCCGTTTTTTCAAATGAATAGCAAAGTTAGTTTAATTCTCACTGGCTTTTAGGAACGAGGCTGGCTAGAATGAAGTCTAGGCACTGTTTACCCTATATTTGATAGCTTTTGGGGCGTCTTGAATTTTACATCAGATAAGGGTTGGTGTTAATGCCATGCCAGAGCTATCCAATAGGAAACACTCGCAAGATTGGAGTAACTCTCACTACTTTTTGTACTGTAGGTAACATTAAAATCACTCTGCTCCAGATGTAATTGACTTTATTTTGTGACTAGGGATTAGCTTTTGAAATTTTCCATTGTCTCTGCTATCTTGTATATGCAAAGGGGTCTATAATGAAAATCAAGACACAAGGATAGCTGTCTGGCATAATGTTAACACCTACTCCATCCCAAATGGGTCACGTCATGTCAGACTGGATTTTTTCCAGATTATGCAGAGAAGTGCATATAGGAAAACAATAGAAAAACAATGGGGTCTTTTGTTTATCCCCAAAATTGCATGGAGATCTGTTGGCACATCGCAAAATATCAGTCTGGGGTTATTGCAAGGTGAGGCTCCGGCTATCTGGTACAGTGTATGCAGAGCCCAGTCTATGCAGAGCCAAAGTGACACACTCTAAGAAACAGCTGAAATGTAATCTTCATTGAAAACTCATGCTCCAACCTTGCTCTATTCCAAACTCCATCCATACAGTTGATACTTATCATGCATCATTCCTGCATCTGCATCAATGCTGGCATGTCCAGAACAAACAGCCTATAAAGATCTCCTGTAATTCCTCCTCTAGTTGTCATAAGCGGTTTGCAATGCTGGATCCAGAACAAGTAAAACAAGATAGAAATGCAAAATTGTCAATGAGAGTTATGATGGATTTGCCGGAATTAATGGTAAAATAATTTCTTATTATCATTTGTATTTATTTTTGGCATTGATGCTCTATTCTAATAGCATTGCAATGTCATATTAACAGAAATATCAGAAAATTTTTGGACAAAACTTAAATCCCTGCATTGCCCCCCCCCCTCAAATAAGCCCTCCCCTTGTATTAGTCACCACCTTAGAGCAAGAAATTGTTAATAACCCCCTCGAATAAGCCCCTGGCCCCAACCCTGATATGCTGGTTTGAGCCTTTTGGGTCCATATTGGTACTTTAATCAAGTTATGACAGAAAAACGCATTCTCTAAGTCGATGATAAATCATCCTGTTGTGAATAATTTTATAAGCCCCCTTGTTTAAGTGGCCCCCACCTCAAAAAGCCCCCTCCAAAATAATGAAAAATTTTTAGAATTTCTTCAAACTGAACTTTTGAACTTCTGAAACATCAAAATAATATTTAAATACAATTGAATTTTTTTACATTTCCTTTGCACAGGTGAATCCGTTTAAAGACAGAATTTGCAAAGTTTTTTCATCTTCAAAAGATGGAGACATGACATTTGAAGATTTCTTAGACATGATGTCTACATTCAGTGAATCTGTAAGCAAATTACGTTATGCATCAAGATTGGCACATTTTATTCAACAGGCATTAGCATCATACAGCATCATACATAAGCATGAGCTTTGACTTTTGTGCCTCTTTTCTTTTTATGTTTCTCTTTTCCTAAAACTTCAAAATCATCAAAAAGTGTTGAAATTCAGATTTTGCAGACGAAACACTTGTTTCTCTTCAAAGCTTACTGAAACAATCTTCACCACTGAAGTTCTGCTTTTCAACAATATAATATCAGCCTACAAGTTTTCATTCTTTTAACTACTGTTTCCTCTTTTCTAGGCTCCAAAAAGTGTCAAGGTTGAATATGCTTTCCGTATATATGGTATGCCTTGTGTTAAAATGTATTGAATTAAACTTACAACGTAATGCTATGCAACTAAACAAGGCATCAGGGGCATTTGACTATTGCATTGCTTTCTATTATTGAATTTACAGAAAGTCTATTGGCATTGGATATTTAAATGCAATGCATCATGATCAAATATCGCAAACTCCATCTTTTGTAGAATAGTTTTTTGTTGAGAACCATCAGCAGATCTTTTTGAAGATTTTTTGTAAGTTTGAGGACATTCTTCAATCTATAGATTTTAATGAAGACGATTACATTGATGAGGGTGATTTAAAAAGAGTGATCAGGCGATTATGTGGAGAACAGAAATTATCTGAAGACAACATCAACACTATTGTCACCAAGGTAACTATAGTAGAATTTTCCCATTCTGTAAAATTCAGGATGTATTCTGTTGTCACTGAAATATCCAAATATAAATCTTGAATGCATTTGTTTACCTTACTGTATGCATTAGAAGTAAAAACACTGATAGGCCAGAAACTAAGATCTTTGCACTTTAAATATCTGAAACGAATGCACCTAGGCACCTTCTAACTCGCTAACTAACTAATTTACTAAGTAGCTAGGTAACTTACTGTCAAACTTAGTGAGCAATATAACTAACTTACTAACTAACTAACTAACTATCTAATTAACTAACTAACTAACTAATTAACTAACTAGCTAACTAACTAACTAAATAACTAACTAACTAAGTAACAAAATAAATTTTACTAACTAACTCGCTAACCAACTAACTAACTAAATAACTAACTAGCTAACTAAATAACTAACTAACTAACTAAATTACTAACTAACTAACTAACAAAATAACTTACTAACTAGCTAACTAACCAACTAACTAGCTAAATAACTAACTAGCTAACTAAATAACTAAATAAATAGCTAACTAACTAACTAAATAAATTACTAACTAACTCACTAACCAACTAGCTAACTGAATAATTAACTAACTAAATACTAGCTAACTAACTGACTAACTCCATAACTAACTAACTAAATAAGTAACTAACTAATAAACTAGCTAACTAAATAACTAACTAACTAAGTAACTAACTATTTACCTAGTTAAGTAACTTACTTATTTTGCAAACAACAAACAGGTTAGGGATCTAAGTAGCCAGCTTACTAGATCTACTAGACTTTCAAAAATATGTTTTACAAGTATAATTTGAACTTTCGATACTGATCTTATATTTATTGATTGTAGACAATGGAAGAGGCTGACCTTGATGATGACAACAAATTATCATTTGCTGAATTCGAACATGTGATTTCAAAGGCACCAGACTTCATGAAGTAAGTGAAAAAATAGCCTAAATTGAGATGTGCTTATGTAGATGCTTTCTATATCATCCTCGGAAAATTCGTGCTTTTTCAGTGGTCGGAGTAAGTGAAGTTGTAACCCAAAACTCTCAGTTCCGGAATTTTCGAAAATCCATTCTCGAATTTCCATAGTCGCAGTCGTTTGTTAAGAAGGTCTATTTATATTGTTAGCCTGGGCTTTATAAGGATTTTCACAATAGTGTTAAGCTTTATCAAAGAAGCATTGGATACAAAAGAAAGAGTGAACTTACAACAGGGTTTTTTTGTGCCTGTTTTAGTTGGGTCCAGCTCGCTCAGGGAAAGTTCAGGACCAAGCAGGATTAGATTCAGCAGCTGGGTCCAAATTAACATATTTCAACATGGGTTCGACCTTAGAAAACAACGCACATAGTATCAAAGAAATAAAAATGTTCACTTTAATGTTTTTGCTAGATCACTTTATTTAAACTTTGTAAGGTTATTAATACATGATCAAGCAATCTAATTCATGAAAACTCTTCTTTTTTGTAGCTCTTTCAGAATTAGAATGTAGACTGCATTTCTGCTAACAGAGGAAGCTGTCATGTAATGTATATATTTTAGTAAAGTCTTTTTAAGGTCATACTTATTATCGATATATAATATATATGTATATGTACCAAAGTTTAAAACGTTTATCCTAGAAGTTCTTCAACAAAGAACAAAGACTTGAAAACGTTTCTTAGTGCCGAACTTTATTTAAGTATGAAGTCAAGAGTTTGTAGGCTCGGAATGCGATACTTTGTATGTGCATTTAAAATTATTTTATTGTAAACTAGTTCTAGTATATGGTATTGTAGTTATGTAATATTTATAGTGGACCTCAAATATGTTGACAGAATACAAAGGGAAATAGCATCAAGTAAAATAAAAGTGTCGAGACAGCATGGTAAAGAGTTATCCTCAAGAATCAGAGTGAATTCCTGATGCTAGGAACTTTCTTCGAACAAACCCTCAGTATGGTTTTGCAAACGGTATAAGGTTGATCCCAAATCCCAACACTCGTTTCGCCCAGCTACTTTTTCACCCATGTTGGTCTTTTCGCCCACTTGTTATTACATAACGACCAGACTTGGTTGAACGAAACCCGTCTTAGAGGGTTGGGTTGGGTGCATAGGAAATTTGGTGAACCGGTGGTTAGGTAAACGTCAAGAGAGCGAACGACTATTAGGAGGCGAAGTAGGATGACCAAGATGATGAGTTGGGCGAAATACCTTCAGAGGTCGGGTTAGACAAGACGGAAATTGGACGAATTGCTTGGTTTGGTGAAACAGACACCTTTACACCAAGTTTCGTAACTCAATACAATGCCCTCAAATTCTTGAGCATATTGACAATGTGTTGCATCAAAAACATCATCATTACTCTGCTTCTTGTGGCCAGTCATAATCAGGCAGTCAAAGCCATATTCATGAGTTCCTGGATGTAATTTTCTGAAGGATCTGTTTATAACAAATTAAACGTGTATACAGTATCTTAGCAAATTATACATTTTTGTTAAATGACGTGATCTTCATCTTGCGTCCAGAATTTGCGTGCTATTCCATCTAAATCAATTTGCCTCCTAAGATAATTGATGTTCTAAGTTTTTTGTAATCCTTGCAAACAGGTATCGTCAGATTGCTTGTCTCCATTCATTTTCATAGAATCCATGCTGTTATCTTTCAAGGGTAGCCAACTTGCTTCCTGTCAAAGAAATTGAAAGTTTTATAGTATGTTACTCAGTCGATTAACTATTCTAACCGTATTTAACTGTAGCTAATACCGAATTCACACTGCAAGTTAAACCAGTTTGAATCAAACCAGTTTAACAAATGTTGTGTTCTGATTGGTCAATCCAGGGGTTTGAATTGATTTGATTGGTGGAAATGTAACCTGGTTTAAATAAAGCTCGTTTAACTGTGTCAGTGTGGAAACAGTATAAAGCAGTTAAGGTACGCGCATTTTTATTAGAAACAAAGCATGGGGCTTGTGCTTAATCAGTTAATTTCTAGTTTACTTGTTGACAAAATAGCTAGCTAGACAGTCACCTATAACCATTAATTACTTTGCTATAACATGACAAGCAGCCCAGTCGCATAATTCAGCGGAAAAGTACCGAATTCACACTTGTAGAAGTTTCTGTCAGTCACGAAACATCAAACGAAGAAACTTTCAGCAGCCCAAAGAAGCATCGAGAGAAGCATCTTGAACATCAACCGAAAAGACAAGATCAGAAATGAAATTATACGCGAAAGAAGGAAAGTCAAAGATGTCTTCGGAAGAGCAAGAGAAATGAAAATGGTCGGATGGACTGGACATGTAGCAACAACGAAATGAGAGGAACAGCAGATGGGCCAAAATAACAATCAATGGACCCCAAGAGAAATACCAAGAATGGAGGGATGAAACTGTAGGGACGATTGGTACGATTAACACCTGCATGAGAATGGCGCAAAATCAAGTGACGTGGAGGAACCTTTGGAGCCTGGAGGCCATCCGTCAGCAGTGACGTGACAGGCTGATGATGATGATGATGATAAGTTTCTGGATTTGAGGGTAATTAGTTTTTAGGTTTCTTAATGTTTTCTTCGTTATACAGTCTTACATACAGTCTTGAGGGTTTTGTCTTCGAACAAACCAGTTTCTTATCAAATAAAATACGTGTCCTGTCTTAACTTAACGTGTAGGCTCTTTGTATTTGTAAATTATTTAAATTTTGCCGACGGCAAGAAAGAGAAGGAAACAAACCAGGTTGGACTTGTTTGATTTGAAATTTTCGGTAAAAGAAATTGATCAACATGTTTGATTGTTCCAGTTTGATCTTTATAATATTCTCTGTGATTTTCAGCATCCTGAAAAATTAAAAAATATTTCACAATTTAAGTGAAGATCCATATTTTCAAGAGGGATATTGATAATTTTATAATCTAAGGGAAATGTTGTGAATTGTCATATTTTTACCGTTTTGAATTGTCTTAAAGAGTCATCATTTGCATTATTGACATTATATTTTCTTGCAGCCATCCATCGTTCATGAGTTCTTGGTTTTGTATCAACAACCAATGATGGTTCATTTTGATAATGGATTGGAAAAGGTATGTGTCTGTCACCTCCACGACCATGTCTTTCTTTGCTATTTTCAAGATTTCTGTTTCTATACTCTTTATACCATGAGGCTGTGAGATTTCCATATGTCTGTCCTATTGTGAATCTTTCTTCTGGACAGTGGCCTGTATAACTGATGAAGAAAATACATTAGAGACATAGGGGTGTTACCTTGGGAGGGGGGTCACTCTTGAGGTGTGTGGGGGTATCACACCCTGCCAACACACAATCACAACACAAGACAGAGGACACACCCCCCAATCCCAGCTGAGCTGCCCCTGATTGATTAGGGACAATTGAAAAGGGGAAAAGTTTAGCTAAGGGCTGTGGCATACTGGCATGCCTAATACCTATATACCATTTTGAGTGAGTCTCCAAAAAATAGTAACAACAAGAATAAATTCGATTCAGAACAATCATGTCAATTCAGTCAAGTTTCGTTTTAAAATAAAATCCTTACCCTGGCATATGACGTGGAAACTCGTAAATGCTTAATTTGCTTGAAATAAGAGGCAACTTTTCCATTTTTCGTTGATTATTTGCAGTTATCTTTTCGTCTAAACAGCCTAAGTGTCAACTTTCTCGCGACAACTTTCGATCGACACGAGCAAAAAAATTTTTGTTGCCACAACAAGTCTTAGCCTCTCTTTCAAGATGGCCTCGTTATAGCAAAAATACTGACAATGTGAAAAGTTATAATCATAATGATCATGATTAATAGTTGTCCCAGAGGGAGGTTAAGGCACAAAGAAAACAAAAGCATTTTTCAAAAATCGACATAATTACAAAATCACATGTTTAAGGAAAAATAAGTAGAAGTCAAAGCATTCTGTCATAACTTGATTTATTTCTTGTTGTTTTTCTGTGCATTAAATTCAGCTGTTTTCAGACATATGTCCTTATACTGCTTCTTATCAAGTGCCATTCTTGATTTGGCTTCATAAACATAAACAATTGACAGAACTCCAAATACGATATGGATAATGACAAAAACAAACAAAGCTAAGCCAAAAAAAATCCACTCGAAATAATGAAGTGATTTGCTGTTCTGTATCATTCCTGATACGGAATTATGAATTGCCATGACAAACTGAAAAATCATGCAACATAATATATATTTATCCATCAATGTTAGATATGATACTGTTGGCACAAACTGTTGCACGTAATATTTGAAGGCAACTGATGTCAGGAGTAGAGTTAAGGTTATCTGAATACGATCTCCGACTGAATCAACTTTGACAGCAAATGCACTGAATGTAAGGGCCGTAATCAGACACATGATGACTGCAACGTTATAAATGTAGAAGCCATATTGACGCATGACATGTAATTGTATCTTATAGAGAGGAAAGACATTTAGAGATGAGCCGATTTCAGGAATAGTTTCAGTGCTGTGTGTTAAAACATGCTGTTGTAAATCCCACTCTTGTCTTGCTGTGAAATCAGGGGCGCAAATCCGAAAAATTATTGGGGGGGTGTCATGAAGTGGGACCGAAGGGTATTGGTCTTTGTGTGCCGAAAAGCGCACCCACCTAGGGGGTTCGGGGGCATGCTCCCCCGGAAAATTTTGAAAAATTGGGTTGCTAGAATCGCTCTGGTGACCATTTCAGGACTCTTTTAATGTAATTTTTGCGCAGCCCAGCTGTTGAAGAAAACCTAAGAAACAACAAGTTTTGTCAAAATTTATGTCGATGTTGTCGCCTGGCGCCCGGAATTGTCCAGAAAAATAAAAAATAAGGCCAGAAATGGCTGACACAACTTGTCTTTGTTGTACAGCTAGGCATCTCCTGACTAACGGCAGTATTGACTACCAATACATTGTACTGTCATGAAGGGATTGGGTTGCAATTGGCCGAAAGTTGTCCCGCCTAGCTGCTCTGGCCCTTTGTTTGCTAATTTGTTCTTTCAAGGAAACATCATCACTATTTCCTGCTATGCAAAACAGCGTGGTGAATTAAGTTCAATGTTCAATGATCTGCATGAGAGCAATTTTTTACCGATTTTTCTTTGGGTTTCGGGTACAACTCTGTTTATTACTATTGAAAATGGAAATAATTTAGTTCAGAGCCGGATCGGGACCGACTTTATCACTATAAAGTAGCTACTGGGACCGGTTAGAAAAATTATTGGGGGGTGTCACACCCCCCCACTCCCTCCCTCATTTGCGCCCCTGCCTGCACCCCCGCACCAATGGAGCCATCGTCTCCTGCACTTGTCTGCGCTCACCCGCACAGACATGCTCAAACATGATTCGACCAGTTAAATTGATTAGTCTGAGAGGGGTGACAGAGTAGTGGTACCGAATTCTGTCACAAACCTCACATATCAAACTGGGGAATGTTTTAGTGAAAGTCGAAAGCAAAAGCAATCAAAATGGGAACTGTGTCTTCTGCGTTTACTGAAGAGGAGTTATTTGAATACGAGGTAAAAGATATAATTTTCAAAATATTTACTTCAGCATACTGTAATCATATTTACTTCAGCATTCTGATCTTTGTTCGTGTCGATTTTTTACAGTTTCTGTTACTATATTCGTCTGTTTTTGTTTTCAGGAGCTGACGTATCTGAACCACCGCGAAATCCTTCAGTAAATATCAACAATCATTCGTATAGTATTTTCTTTGATATTGGCGACTAGAATTTGCAAAAAATTGTTGTTCTTATGAAAGTGGGAGATTTCATGAAAAATTGTATCCAATAGGAATTAAATGCAGCGCTCTTATGTGTGTGCCCGCGTTTGTGTCGCTTATTAGACAAAAAAGATCTGGAGCTGTTTGGGACCAAAGGCTGTCTTAAGAGAAGTGTTTTACTTGATATAATACTTTTGTTGCCATTTTGTTAACTACAAATAAATACGTATTCCATTCCGCTAAATAGCTACAAAATCTTTTTTAATCTTTAGGTGTTACACAACATTTGTAAATTTGGATCCAAACAGAACCGACAATGGAAGAAATATGCGACATGCAATGACAACGATGTTCAATTTACCAGAAATTCAAGTTTGATTCGTTTTAGTTTTTTTATTTCCATTTCCATTTAAGATTGCGTATCGGAATGCACCAATCAGAAAAATGCAAATTCGTGTACTTAAAGCACAACAAGCCTCTAAAAAGTGAATAATGTAAAAAATGTGCCTTAATTTCTGATTGGTGCATTTCGATCCGTATCTGCATATAAATTTCACCTTTGTTAAGCAATTGTTTCGGCCAGTTTCTGAAAATTTTATAAATACAGTATTGCGATAAAAAGTGGAAACCAGTGGCGTAACGCACAGTGTGCACCTTTAAACACAAAATTAAGGGCCCCCAAAATATTTGGCCCCGCAAGGGGCCCCCGCGAAAATTTGTAAAAAAACTTTTGGATAAGCGTTTCGAAAAGCTTTAAATTGATTAAAACGAACTTGAGGTCAAAGATATCCCAAAAAAGACTCGATAACCTCGCAATGCTGTCTATAGAAAACGTGGAAGCCAAATCAATTGATAAGTCTGGACTTATCAAACGATTCGGAAGTCAATGCTCGAAGACATAAAAGAATTGGCTTGTAGGACTGGAATTAGATCTCTTTTGGTAAAAAATTCAAATAACTTTGTATTCATGACGTTTTTAAATATTTGTGGACAAGCTATCGCAGAAACAGATGTTATATTGATTATATGTTTACGGTGTGATAGCCTTGATAAAGCTTGACTGGTACAAAAACTCTATAATAATCCCGGTACTAGGTTACTTAAAATAAAACTTCCGAGAAATCTTCTATTTAACCTGATTTTATAACTTGGTAATTGTTTTGTTGATGTTAGTTTTCTTGTTTTGTTTGAAGATTGTATAACGCTTTTAGATTAAAAAAATTTGCATTTAAAGGCAATCTTGGCCTGTAAACTTATTTGAAAAAAGGGGCCCCAAACCACTATTTTGTTTAAAGGCCCCACACTGCTCCGTTAGGCCACTGGTGGAAACCATTGTTGTAATTTTGACGTTCTGTTAAGTATGTTCCAAGTGTTAAGTAAATAAAGTATGTTCCAAGATGTTTCCAGTTACCTTCGCAATGTTAAATTATATAGTCCTCCCCATATAAAGGTATGTCGTTGCCTAAACATGTCGGCGGGGGCATGGAAGCATTAGCAGAACCACGTAAGCCTACTCGGAGCAAATTGTTAATTTTGCTGGAAGAACAGGAGCAACTTTTCCTCTATTATAGCTTCATTTCTCTCTCCAACGTGTTGGTTTTTCCGCCTTGATGATAAAAGTTTCCAGAACCTTAATTTAAAATGCTGAAATGTTCAACCAATTATGCGAAACTGAGCCACATCCATACTATGTAGTTTTGACATATTTAAATTTGGCGTTTTTTAAAATGGTGCAAATATTGTCCCTTTTGCCTAGCGGTTTTTTCACTCTGAGCGACTCGACCAGTGATTGTAGGCTTGTAAGTATCAATCTTATTTTTTTCTTCCATCTTATTCTAAAGGCAAACCCATTTCGAGATCGAATCTGCAAAGTTTTTTCATCGAAACACGATGGCAGCATCTCATTTGAAGATTTCCTTGACATGATGTCAACTTTCTCCGAAAAGGTTCGTAGGAAATTTTACACAACTTTAACCGATAGCTTTGTGGAAATCACGTATATAATGCTGGACTCTTTCAGTAAAAGCATGCTAATGCTGATAATATTTTCAATTTTTAGGCTCCAAAAAGAGTGAAAATAGAATATGCATTTCGCATCTATGGTAAGGCCTGTTTCTTTGCATTTTGTTACGAAATAAGCTATGACCTACCAGAAAAGTGAAGCTAGATTGGTATAGCGGTTTGAACACTAATCAATTCGCGGAATACAGCGAGTTAATAGACAGGGCATATAGTCTAGCAATCTAACAAAATGCCTAATTTAACTTTTTATTGTGGAATCTGATAGATAAGATAGGAAGCTTCAAAAAACCACCGAATACCTTCTCGGGAAAACTTCCGGTATCACGTGACTGATGGCGTCAAATGCGGCAAAAAGTGTGCACAAATCCTGCGATAACTCGTGAACGGTATAAAAAAAATCAACTTCAAAATTGCATATTTCGCATCGGCTAAATAAGACCTTTGGAATGATATACAGTTTTATTAGTCTGCTACATATTTGAAATTTTCCTCCTCCGCAGCGACCGCGAAATTACTTTTTGAAAGTTGTTACCCGAATTGCACTATGCAAATAGAAATTATCGAAAACGTGTGATTCTAAAAACAACCGCTATTCACATCTTTACTCGCAAAACATAATGTATATTATAGAATAACAGGAAAAATCCCCATTGAGAGTTGATATGTCCAGTATCGTACAGAACAACTACGGAACAACTACGCATCTTGATCTGATTGTCTGCGTGAGAGCCTGAAGTCACTGAGAGAAAATCCATCCACAGAAGCACTTGAAGCGGTTATACACACATTTAGATGAACTTGAAGAGTTAGTTCGTGAGATAAGTAGCTGCGAAAGTCCTCAACAAACAATGACTGTTGCGTACTTGAGAGATATATCGTCTTTACTAGCTCTGGTCTCTGCCGTTCGTGAAGGAAATTTCGAAGGACATCTTGAAGCAGAACGAGAAATGCTGAAGCAAGTGTTTGCTTTCGACCACCAAAACTACTCTCGCTATTTGACATTTCAGCATGTGCTATGACGGATTTGAAATCAAGCAACAATCCAGCCTATCAAGAACTGCTCGAGAGGGGATTCGGAGCGAATTATTCGGGAGAGAAGTTTGCTACAATTCGCGGGGATTTAATCACTGAACATTTTAATCGCGAAACCAAAGGGAGAGCAGGTCCATTCAGATCCGGATTTAGTACCAAAATCGAAACAACTAACAATTGGGTGAAAACCATTCACATCACGCAAAGATTCGCCTTACAATGCGTGATAAACTTAACATCAAAACCACGTCGACTCACAAAGAGCTTACGGATAGCGGTATAGCAAAATACCATAGCGATGTCGCTGCTTTGAAAGAAAAGTTGTATTCAGTGGCGTAGCGGAGGTCTGTGGGGCCCTTAGTGACGTAGTGGGACTGGGGCCCCTTGTTACCATGTCTAATGAGGAACTAGGAAGCTGAAATAGGAAATAGGCACTGGAAAATAGGGAATAGGAAACTGCAAGTATATCGAAAGCTTTTTGGACGTTCGTATTTTTTCGGCGGTTGCAACAACCACTTTACACAAAGGAGGGTCAGATTTTAAAAACTTCAGGTAATGATAAGCTAATCCTGCTCTAAAGCATCAACTTTGCAATATCAACGACTTTCTCACTTACAAGCAGTTTGTCATTTAAGAAAACACGCCCAATTCATCAAGAAAGATCTTTTCATTTAGACATAATTTTAAGGTTGGGGGCCCCTTGGAGCCTCGTATGAGCGGGAACCCTTAGTTGTAGGCCCTAAAGGTAACCACCGTCGGCTACGCCACTAGTTGTATTACTATGAAACGGATCCATTTTCGAATGGTCCTGCAAAAGTAATCTGCACGGGTTTAGAAATCGATACAGAAGTAATTGAAGGCCTAATGAAGGCACCAGAAATTGGAAATACCAGATACAAAGATTTTGTCCAAAGAGGACTTTTGACTAAAGAAAAAAGTATATTTGATCCAATCAAAAGAGTAAAGCTGAAAACCGGGCTTGAAAAGGTAAAGAGTAAATCTAAAGCAGTATCCATCCTCAAAGAAGATCGACAGGCCTTTGGAATTCTAGTGGCGAAAGCAACATCGCTTGAAGAGGCGTTCACATTTCCAATTACAACACTACCCATTGAGTCTTGCAACACCAAACAACATGTTGCGACAATTTTTTCAGAGGTACAGACGGCAGACGATTGTTGAAGATCCCGCTTATCATCACTTGCAAAGAGGAAACTTGGCTGATTCGAAGTGATGGAGTGGAACGAATGCGAGATTGCAACCACGCGGAAGCAGACACGAGACTTGTGCTTCATGCAGCTCACGATAAATCCCCTGCTGTGATAGTTGCAAAGGATACAGACGTGCTTATCCTATTGCTTCGTGGTATGGTACACTGCCATGCCTCACAAGAATGGCACATGAAGATTGAGCACGAGAAGTATGTAGATGTACGATTGCTATTGTTGATGAACGATTGATCAAAGTCACTCCCCGAGGGACGAAAAGAAGCAACGAGACAAGCGACGACATGGAACAGAGAGAAAGCAGTGCTATGAATGAAACATAATGAGCTTCAGATAGTTCTGGTTGGGAAAAAGACTTTACCACATCAGAAAAAGAAAAAACGGACTCTTCCGACAGTGACTATTTACCTTAGATCATTTTTGTACATAGTAGTGTTGCAGCGTTTAGTTTCTTTTAGTTGAGTACTTAATCGTTCAATTCAGGCATCGCGTTTCAGCGTGATATGCTCTCTTAAAAGTAAAGAGAGAAAATTTTGGGAAGAGTTAAGTCAGTTCTATTTGCATAGCCCAATCCGAGTAACAACTTTAAAGAATACAATTTGCGGTCGCTGCGAAGGAGGAAAATTTCAAACATGTAGCAGACTAATAAAACTGTATATCATTTAAAAGGTCTTATTTAGCCGATGCCAAATATGCAATTTTTAAGTTTATATTTTATACCGTTCACGAGTTATCGAGGATTTGTGCACTATTTTTGCCGCATTTGACGCCATCAGTCACGTGACACCGGAAACTTTCCCGGAAAGGTATTCGGTGGTTTTTTGAAGCTTCCTACCTTATGTATCAGATTCCACATTAAAAAGTTAAATTAGGCATTTTGTTAGATTGCTAGACTATATGCCCTGTCTAAAAACCAAACGATTTCCACAGAATACTCTTAGAAGTATCATTAATAAGGTAAATCAAAACTATCTTTTTCAACTTGCATATCATCATGTTGCTTAAACCTGTTTCTTAGTTCTTTCTTATATAATGCTTTACGTCTTATAGTCTTGTTTTGTTTCAAATGCTTTCAACTTCTGAATGTCTGCGAGCTAGAGACTCGTAGCATCGTTTGGCCTTTTCTCCCCGTCTGTTTCCCTCGTCTATTCGCCGCAACGTCGCAACGAATGGTGAAAATCAAGACATCTGGTTTGCCTTGAAAGCTTTTCACGCAAGGTCCAACTTAATAAATTACACAAAAGGGTGGTGGTTTATAAACGTTAATTTGAAATACTTCATTGTCACCTCTCCTCTGACCACTGAAACGAGTAATTAGTTTATGGTTGAAACATATATCTTATTTAATAACATACAATATATATAACACAGTATTAAGTCTACATTATGTACTATTTATTATATACATACTGTTATAAAAAGTTTATCTTAACGAATAAAATATGTTTTTTGTAGGTAATGGAAGAGGCTGATCTGGACGAAGATAGTATGCTATCTTTTGCTGAATTTGAACATATTTTGTTCAAATGTCCTGAATTTATGAGGTAAGCAATTATGTTTTTATTTTTTTCATTTACCTTGATTAATATTCTGTGGTGTAGCCAGGGGTTTAGCACTGGAGAGACAAGAGGTCGTAATTAAAGAAAATAAAGAGTGGGGAATTCAGAAACGCAAGAAAAAAGCTTTCTTCATCATGCTATGGCCATATGCAACACATGGGGCAATGATGATGGCATCTGCTCCAACGATTCGTCAATAACGGGCAAAAACAAAGTTCTCTTTAAGACCCCGTTTACATAGGAACGAATTCAAGTGGACCCGTTTCCAAAAATGTCACTATATGCTTTTCGTTAACACCGGTACTCATGGATCCGCTTCTTTTTGGGAACGAGATCGTATGTTTTTGGTTACGCTAGAAAAGCGGATTATTTTTATGTCCGAAGGACATATTAAGAGGGTGTTCGTTGTAATAGGCAAATATATAGGCATACAGGCATATAGACGCTCATTCGTGCCAAAACGTAACAAAAGATAAACCACAAATAATAGGAATTAACCCTTGAAATCGCCGTTAAGTGTTGTCGTTAGTGGGCATAATTAACAAAATGCAATTGCTTGCCAAAAACATCAATTAGTATTAACTGTTAGTGTAGCGCAGTGGAATAATGCGCTTGTTTCTTGCGCTAAGGGTTGCGAGCTCGATCCACGGTGCAGGAAACTAAAAATTTGACACCAAGATTTTCTCGCAAAAACGCCGGCTCGGTCGGGCTTCAAAAAAGGTTTGACTACAATATTGCAAAATGTTGCTCAAATCTAATTTGATTTTATTTTTTATTTTGAAATATTTTCATACAATTTTTGATTGGGTTGTTATTCTCAGAGGTTTCTAGAAGTCCTCTTACATGTAAGATATTTTCGTGTGAAGAGAGGAGGAGATTGTGGCGCAGTAGAAATTGTTGCCAAGTTAGACAGAAGAAATTTTTTCAAAACAGTTTGCGGCTTCGAGAATCATCTGAAAATAAATGGTTCAAAGTTGGCAATCAATTCTTCAAAGTGCTACTAATTATCGAATATAGTCATCTGCATAGTATGCGAATTCTTATGATAGCTTTTGGAGATTCTAGAATTAAATTCATCATTTGAAGCGAAGATTACAGGTTTTGGTGCACTGAAGGGAGTTATTTGTTACACAGTTTAACCTATGAGTTCAAATTTATTAGTACATATACGTTACTAGAGGTTTTCTATTTTCGATTCAAAGTTTTGGGATTCTTCCAGGAAAGATTCATCTGATCACATTGTCAACAATCGCATCATCATCATAATGGATCATTATCATCATCACCATCATCATCACAATCACCAATCATTGTCTTCAACGTGATCATCATTGTTGAAGATGATGATCATGTTGAAGACGATGATGATCATGTTGAGGACGATGATCATCATTTTCGTCTTCAACGTGATCTTCATCATCGTTGTCGTCGTCGTCGAGCATCGTATTCATCATCATGATCGTCTTTAGCATGATCATTAGCATTATCATTCTTCAAAGGCATTATCATCTTCAAAATCATCATCATCATCATCATCATCATCATCATCATCATCATCATCACCAACATCATCATCATTCTCATCATCACCAGCATTGTCTTCTTCTTCGTCTTCTTTTCGTCATCTTCGCCATTGTTAACATCATCTTCATCATTATTATCATCATCATCAGCGTCCTTCGGACATTGCTACAGCGTTGCTATTTTTCTATAAGTTACAAGACGTGAAAAAAGCGAAGCTTTTTGCTTTTTAATCTACACCAGTATGTAGCCTGTAGTCTGCAAAGCAGACAGCACCGTATCACAGATCGGTTCTGGTCCGATCAAGAGCCAGTTTTGGCTCAAATATGCCTGTACGGGATCTCTTGTCTCCGGTAACATTTTTGGCTCTGTTTAGAGCCAGTTCTGAATCTGTTTAGAAGTAGAGCCAGCTCGTCTTTGGCTCTGTTTAGATGATCTTAATTAGACTCCGTGTAAACGCTTTAAATCGGAACACATCATGTTTCGAAGAGAAATCGAATTGGCTAACATCACAATATGCTGCGCATGGCAAAAGAAAAGAACTGGAGATGAGAACGTTGTTGCGCACATGCATGAATGCCAATTCAGTTTCCGTTTTCTGATTGGCTCAAGATTTTCCAACAACAGTTGCATTATTCCCCGCATGCGCACTGCTTCATTGTGTGCACGTGCACAACCAGTTGGCGCGAAAGAAGTTCCAAAACAACACAGGCAGAAGAATCAAATCAAAGATGCCACCAAAAAAGAAGCAAAAACTTGCATCTAGTGAAGAAATTTCATCAAGTAAAAAGGAGAAAAAAGAAATAAAAACATCAGAAGCGACAGATAAGACGCCATGTTTTTGGTTGATGAAAGCAGAACCAGAAACTCGAATTGAAAATGGAGTCGACGTGAAGTTTGGGATTGACGATTTAATGAAGGAACCAAATCAAACAGCTTGTTGGGATGGTGTCAGAAATTATCAAGCGAGAAATTTTATGAGGGATCAAATGAAACTTGGTCAAATGGCTTTCTTTTATCATAGGTATGCTTGGATTTAGTAGCTAAGTGCAGAGGCGTAGGAGGGTATTGAAAAGTGGGGGGGGGCACATAAAAAAAGGGGCAATATGGAGAGCAAGTGAGCCGAAGGCGTACCTCCTAGAGGGGTCCGGGGGCATGCACCCCCAGAAAATTTTGAATATAGAAGCAGCTACTTTGGCTCTTGTAGCCTCTTGCGGACTATAATTCTTAATTATATAAACATATTTCCAAGGCAGTTGGTGGTCCTACTTAGCCTTTCAATGTGTAAGGAAGGGGCACTTTTCAGATATAAAAGGGGCAGGCATAAGATTTGGCAGAAAAGTGGGAGGGCACGTGCCCCCCTGGCCCCCCGGCTCCTACGCCACTGGCTAGGTGGTAAATTACAGACTATTTAGAAGCATTGTAGTTTGAAGCTGTCTGTGTTGCAGCAAGAGGGTTCATATAGAGTCCGAAAATGGGTGAAAGATAAGTGCGTAGTCAAGCCAAATTTGGGCATTGAATTCATATAAATTTCTGCTAGAGTGCTTGATGTATTCTATTACGAAAGTTTTTTTGAAAGCTAAAATTGTGTTTTAGCGCCAGTGGCTAGGATCTCAGTAGTAGGTAAACTTATCGAGACCTCAACCCTGGGTGTCACGCTACCGTGACTGGGTTCGAACCTTACCACACTGAGCTTTTGACACCACGAGTCAGTTGGATTACACCACAACGCCACAGCACTTTACAAATGGGACCTACTCCGTAGCTATGATGCTGCCCTGTTAGGGCTGAAACCTCTACCTTTAGTAAGCTCCTGCCACAAAACTTAGCTGGAACAAGCCAAAACCACACAGCACCTTATATAAGTGCAATTTTGGCAATAATAAGGAATGGGAACCTTGACAAACAATCTCCATGCCCCTCTTTGCTATATCAGTGTCTGCTCTTGAATCCAATGTAGATTAAGTTTTGACTGTTTATGTTTTTTTTCTCTTTCAGTAACTGCAAACCCCCAGGGATCGCTGGTGTAATGACAATTGCAAAGGAAGGGTATGTCGATCACACACAATTTGATAAAAAAGCTGCTTATTATGACCCAAAGTCCTCAAAAGATAACCCAAAATGGTACATGGTTGATGTAAAATTCAAAAGGAAATTAAATCGTTATATATCTTTGCCTGAATTAAAGAAATATCATTTGGAGCATAAGTCAACAAATGGACCTTTGAAACATGTTGCACTTTTTACAAAATCACGTCTGTCAGTTCAACCATTAACGAAAGAGGAGTTTGATTTCATAATCAGTCTTGAAAATGAAGATAGCAACTGAAAATTGCAGGTGAGGTAACTATTCAACATTTCTTTGCAAAGCACAGAAAGTGATTCAAGACAATTATGTGTAGTTTTGCTTAAACATTACAAAAAAGTTAAAGAATGTTTACAATTGTTCTGTAAGATTTTGTTTTACATTTGTTCTGATGGTAGAATTTTTAGGAAACAAAAATTCTGAAATTTTGAGCCGCATCCAAAATTTATTGATCTTAAAGTAACAGGGACATTGTGGTGATAATATCGTGCCATCAAGATTGTCCCATCAGACAAAATGGTATCCAGGGTTTTCAATTAAATAGAAGCAAAATTCTCAACTAGAAGCAAAGTTTTTTTTGAAAAATTATTAAAATTGTTTAATATAAATTTTCTAGCATCATTAAGCAAATTTAAAATTAATATCAATTCCTCTTTATTAAATTTAATCAACCCTAGCTTTGCATTTTCTAATCAAATGCAACAAAGAATAAGTTTGAATGTAAGACAAACAGTAAGTAAAATTTAAAGGACAGTAATCTACATTGCATAGTTAAGTTAGATAATAGTTCATCTAAGTAGGGTGCATGCTTTAATCTCTATATTAATTTTAATTTAATTTAAGTAATCAACCAACTAATCAAGGTCTACATTGAACATTAAGCAGCTAAATTATATTGAGTCAGGGAGTATTATCTTCATGATTAGAATTGTAATAAATTCTCACTTTCTGGCTTTGAAACATTTATATGTTTTCCACCCATGAACAAATTCTTATTGGTTGGATCTGCTATGTTACTCTCCAAAAGTAAAAGACTTTCACCAGTGCCTGCTTTTCCTTTTTCGTCAAAACTCCTCAATCTTTTTTCAGCTAACAGAGTAAATTCATCCTCATCATTTCTTAATGGTGTGTTCATTATCTCATCATCATGATCGACATTATCATTTGAACTGTGCTGTCCAATACTATTCCTTGTTATCGAGTTCTTTACATTCACTAACTCTGTTTGACTTCTTTGTCTTTGATTGCCATAATTTTCGTGTTTATTTTCTTGAAATGTCCCCCATTCTTCTTCATTCTGTACTTCCGATTGTTGTTCCGGTGATGCTCCCCTCACTTTCTGTGATTGATTGTAGACCTGCCTGTCTGGTGGTGGTGCAGAATATGATCGCAATCTTGTTGCCTCCAATTGACTTCCTTTCACAGTAAATGCTTCTTTAAATTTACCAAGTAATTCTCTAACTTTCGATGTGCTGTCACAATGAAAAACATACGCTCTGTATCCACGAACAGTCACATCTGCTACAACAAAAACAAAAGCTTTCTCGTGCTTCAAGTCTGAATTACAATACGTAATGTCTACAGTTCGGAAACCTGCTGTTTGCACAATTTCTTTCCCACTTGAATTCTCAAATACTTTAATCTCATCAGATGATATTTCTAAACTAACTTTCCTGGAGCCATAACCAAAAGCTTTGTATTTTTCATGATAAATTTTCTCGACTGCGCTTTCTGTCCGACTGCTTCCATGGCCAGTGGGTGTGGGCACTAACATCGAACCAAGAAAAACAACATTAAATTTTATTCCAGCCACGACATTATCTTTTTCATCGAAACCTGTTGTTGATAATTGTTCCCTGCCTTGTTTTCCACGAAAAAACGCCATCTTTTCAATCAAGGATGCATATGTTTACACACAGTCAAATTAGTTTACATCCATACAGCACCTGAGGAATATTTGATTGCAGACAGACAAAAACAGTGGACCATGCTTTTATTTGATTGAGATATTTTTAATTCGATCACTTCCTTTTGACACTTTATCCCTGTTTGATGTGTTTTGCATGTGATTTGTTCTTTCATCGCCATATGACGTCAATCATTCAAGCCTCTTTCTCAAAATGAGGCCCCGCTACACCTGCACTGCACCTCTTGCAAATTGCTGCGAAATACTTTTCAGGACCGCGAAATTTATAAAATTTTAAAAGAAAAACAATTTTAGCAATGCCTTTCATTATAAATGAGGATAGAGAGAAAATAACACTTGGAATCTTAAAGGGCGTGTGTCGATTTTAAGACAAAGCGTCAAATACCTGAGCAAATCAAAGCCACGTGCGTGCGTTCTTATTGACTGTTTCCCATAAAATTTAAATCCTGTCTGTCATCATGTTGGTACGAGTCCACATCCGTTATGGAAGTGATCTTTTATTTTTTCTTTTGAATGATAAAATAATTGTTTTCATCATCTCACTGGTTTTCCCTATCCTGGGAGTTTCCTTTTCCTCCCAACGTTGAAGACAGAGTCAAATTCCTTCGTAAAAAGCAACCACCGTTGAAAATTTTCATTGAAAATTTTAAAATATGTAAACTGCCATAATCTTGCATGATAAATATTTTTGAAAGACACATTTCTACTGCATTGCTGACACTGTTGTTTTGGGAAAAGATGTTCTCTTCTGAGCTGAAATTTTTATTTTATTTGCTCGTGTTCTCAGTTGAAATGACTTTTGGTCACTTCTCAAACATGGAGGATTTCAAAAGAAAAGACTATTTTAATGTCATGAACGGAGAAGTCAGATTAAAGAATTACTTTCTACTTATTCCTCAACATGGATTTTTTGATAGTTTGGTAAATAATAAATCGGTTGGCGCTGAAAATGTTTTTTCCTGCTCAAATGGTCGAATAGACGGTATTTTTTCAAAGTTCAAATTGGACAAGAGAAAGTTTGGCATTTGTGAAATTTTGGCAGAAAAGGACATTGAGGATGAAATGCTGCAAGTTTTGCGAGAAAAGTTGTTAAAGTTTTATTGAAATAGAATTTGACCAGGTATGTGCAGTCGAATTTTCTTTTACATACTTGGTAATTATTAAAGTATTTTACATAAATTTGATTGGTCGTGACTGTGACTGTGACAGTGTCAATGTCAAATAAAGCAAAGATATTGACGAACCTTTGCTTTGTTAGAGAACTTTGTATTTCAAATTATGATTAGCAGTTGTGATTATGATTATGATTAGCGATTATGAATAGGATTATGATGATGATTATTATTATGACTATGGTTAGCGATTGTGATTAAGATTATGATTGTGATTATGAATTGTGATTGTGATTATGATTATGATTATAATTATGACTACACTTTTTTTCAATAAGCAACTTGACTTTGGTCCAGCCCTCAAGAGTTGCTTAACATATCTAGGATTTCAGCCGTCACAGAATGCCTGGTACCCCCTGAAACCTCTTATTTTGGCTCTTTTCTGGCTTCTCAATGTAACTGACAAGTTTGCAAGGATGTACAGTACAAAGAAAGCTATTTCACCAGAAATTTTAGCACAATCTCAGCCCTGGTTGCTTATTGAACAGTTGCTTATTAAAGAAAAAGAGTGTATGGTTAGAGATTGTCATTAAGATTATGATTATGATTATGATCATTAATTGCGATTGTGATTATGATCATGATTATGATTAGCGATCGTGACTATGATTATGATTTGTGATTATGATTATGGTTATGATAATGATTAGCGATTATGATTATGATTAGCAATTATGATTATGGTTATGATTGTGATTATGATTATGGTTAGGAATTGTGATTATTATTATTATTATGATTATGATAATGATTATGAAAATGATAATGATAATGATTTATGATTTTGATTACGATGATGCTTATGATCATTCCTATATTCCTTCTACAGGACCATTTGATAAAAGACTTGTTTTTGACAACAGACAATGCTCACCACATATCTCAATTGCTTCTGCTGGATGATGCCACAGACATCGAACCAAAAAATATTCTGAAATCTTTATCAAACTTTTCTGAATGTTCATTCGATTCTGACGAGCCCTGTTTCATCACCGAAGATACATGGAGGCATTTTATCATCAAAAATAAGGTATCGAAATGAAACTAAACTGTGCAGTTTATTTGACGATCCCTTCTCTTTTTAGAATTCTTATAGAAATCTTCTCCAGTGTCTAGCTCTCTTAGTTTTTCCTGTGTCTATCGACAGTTCTTTTCTATGAAGTTCTTCTCCATTCTTACAGTACTCTCGATCGACAGTTTCTAAATTGACGCTGTATTCTTTGATTATTTTCTACGTTATTGTTGTGTTACCGTTATAGCTCATAGAACTTTGCTACAATGTCCCTCCACATTTTTTATTCTGGGCTAAGAGTTCCAAAAATTTGTTTGTCACATTTCTTAAGCTTATCTATTTTTTTCAGGTAATGAATTTGGCCAAAAGTTGATTATAATGTTCGATAAAGAGAATGAAAGAAACAATCAGGTAATTACTTGTTATCGTTATGATATCAGTTGATATTCGGATTGCTGGGTTGATTAAACAGTTGATTTATTAATCATTTGCTTGATTGATTCCTTGATTCCTGGATTGGTCCTGGATTGGATTTATGGATTGATCCGCCGATTCATCGATAGATCCACGGATAGTTGCATTTATCTACCAATTGATGAGTTGTTCCATTTAGTGATAGAGTGATGCACGAATTAATGGATTACCGATTTACGGATTTTGATCTCCCTATTGACGGATGGACCTCCCGATTGATGGATGAATCTCCTGATTGATTGATGACTCTACCGATTAATAGATTGACCCACTGATTTGACTGATTTATCCATGGATCAATGGATCGGTCCACCAAATTATTTTCCCGTAGTTAATGATCTTGCGTTTGTTGGATTCAAATGTAACTGGTTGCATTGATCGAATGACTGATGGTTTATGGATTGATCCATCTATAAAGATAC
>JACTAT010000276.1:523549-545890 GCA_014526335.1 Chrysaora quinquecirrha | reverse complement strand
AATTGCCATTGTTCTTTGGCAATTTTGAGCCTGAATATTCTTATAGACTGTATTCTTATAAAAAAAAGTGTGTATGTAGCTATGGGCGTGTTAACACATTCGTAACTCAAACCATGAGAGAAGGGAGATCGCAGTCCGACTCCCGTCCGACTGTGGTCCGACACCTTTCAATGTTGTGATGAGAATGAGAATGCAGCACAACTGCATTGAATAACGTGGCCCCATCAGGGTATTCAGGATATGGGATGTTCCAGAAACGCCCCTCGTCAATTTAAATTGATGTGCATGTATAATTTGCTCTTTTCTATTTGCTATGTATTTTTTGTCCCCGCGGGATGGCACCCAGTAGCATTGCAGTCAGGCACGTATGAAGTGACGACAAGATTTTACATTGATTCGTGTGAATCGTTTCGACAGACAACCCATCTAAAACTCTAAATGCCCTCTAATATGTATTTTTCATCAATGGGGAACACTAGGATAGATTTTTCCACAAGTGGCATGCCAGAGCCTTGGGCTCTATGACTCAGAGAGTTACTCGGCGATTCCAATGGCGATGCTAATCATGAAAAATACGTACAAATATGTATGGTGCTGAAGAAGGCTCAGCATAGCCGAAAAACAAAAAGTCAAACAGAGCCTTGGGCTGTATGACTAAGAGAGTTACTCGGCGATTTGATTGCGCTCTTTAGCTCAGTGGAACGTCGTTGGCTCTCTGATCATGCAGTCCAGGTTCGATTCCCATCTATTGTGGTATGCCCTCTAATAATATAACACTGAATGCGTTTCCCTTTGGAGCTCAAGAAATCGTACAGTCCCTCGAGTGGGAGAAGAATATGCGGAGGCACCCGAACATTATACTATGCATTCAACCGTTGGAGCAAATATTAATGTTCAGTAACCGCCGGAGTTTTACAAGACCAGGCAGGTATCATCCATTGAAGCAGCAGCAGGCAACATAAATAATCATACCTAAGTTAAATACCGATCTATTATTAATGTATTAACACTATAAGTAGCTACACACAACACCATCACAAAATAGGCTCTAACAATATCTGCCAAGTAAATCTAATACAAAACGCTTCTATTTCTACAGAAATGAACAATACAACAGCCTGTGATGTTTATATAGCAAAGTATATCTCTGGCAACATAAGTTCGATTGAAGAGTTGTTCGAGATAGCTAAATGCATAAACGAAACAGTGATAGTAACAACTGAACCAATAGATTTGTCAGAATACAACTTGGCAATACGACTCGCAAAGGCCTATGCGATCACACTCATTGTAACTTCGCTTCTCGGTGTTGTTGGCAATACGCTTGTCATTGCTGCATACGTAATGCAATACCAGCATCTGAATACATGTCGAGTCCTCAATCTGCATTTAGCTTGTTGCGATTTTGTTTTCGCTCTGATGCAAATATTGATTGCTGTTCCGTCATTCACTGGGAAGTTTGGCGAGTTGAAATGGCCGTTTGGCTTGGCATTCTGCAAAATCTCCCGCGCTTGTCTTGAACTTGGTAGTTTCATTGGCCTGAGCACCATCTTGATAATCGCTTTAGAAAGATACCAAGCGATACTTTATCCCTTAAGATCAGTAGCAACGGCAAAGATTCGTGCCAAGAAAGGGCTTGTTATTGCTTGGATATTAGGCGTTGGGTCATCTGTACCAATAATTTTGGTTTATAGAATCAACGCAAAAGATGGGGTTTGTGAAGGCCACTGGTCAGGTAAACAAGCGCTTAACAAGGATTCAACATCTATGTTCTTATTGTGTATGCAGCTTGTCCATTAGCTGTAATTACTTTCTGCTACATCAGGATTATAGCAGCATTAAAAAGCCACAAGGAAGAGATGGAATTTATGCAAATCTACCCGAGCAAGAGCTGAAACGAAGACGCAAGGCAGAAATGCGAATCGTCAAAATGCTAATCCTTGTAGTTATTGCCTTCTTTCTTTGCGTGCTCCCCAAAAGAATCGTCAGTGTAATTCTCAATTTCATTGGTACCAGATTGCCAACAAAACAAGCCTTCATTTGTGCCTATGTGGGTTTCTTACCTTACCCATTTCATGTGGCAATCAACCCGTTCATTTACAGCCTTAAGGATACGACATTTCTCAAAAATGCTTTCTGCAAGCCAAAAGATCAGCCAGGAATGTTCTCTGGAAAGAGCACTGAACCTATGACATTATCTAATATACAACTTGTAAGCATTAAGAACAACAACGGAAATATATAAGCAGCGTTTTACGTTATCTGCGTCAAGATATCTACTAAACACAACAATTATTGTTATGTTGTTAACATTTTATCGTTTTGATGTTTTGATGGGATGGGGGTGGAAGGGGACTCTTGGGGAAGATCGTCTGATGGCAGTAGACAATCACCTTCAATACCCCCACATTTTTTTCAAAAAAGAGGAAAGACTGGAATGAGAGATACGGTACTAAAAAAAAATGGCGGGTGCGAAGAACATTATTAGTTAGGATTAAGCATAGTCAAAAGAGACAAAATAAACTTCAGCAACTGTGCTACAAAAGGAGTGGTGGATGCTGCAGGACAATCGAAAGTAAGACAAACGCTAAGTGGCAAGGAACGCATAACAGGAGTCATAGCTCCATTCAGAATCAGAAATCAAAAGGACATCCATGCGGACAGAATCTGAGCAACAGCAAAAGGAAACAGAGCGGAGTGTTATGTAGTACAACAGAGTATCAGGGCTACAGCAAAATATACGTTATGAGACGAAAACATTTAAGGAAAAACAGCTGAGCATAAATTAGCAGAAAGGAAAAAGGCAACAATGAGATCGAATGGCAATAGAACATGACTTGAAGGTAAAGACAACAAACCAAGGCAAAACGAGATGCACGAAACAAAGGCACTTAGCTACGGCAACCCCCCTGGCGAAAAAGCAGAGCAACTTTGCAACAGAACAGAATAGAAAGCAACAAACAAGGCAAAAAGCGGTATGACAGAGACTAGAGCACATCGCATTAGAACGGAGCAACGGCAGTAGAGTAAAACGTTATCACAGCAGAATTAGGAAAAAACAAAGACTAAAGCTCAGAGAACAAGGCATAGATTATATAGAGCATAAGAAGAAAGAACAAAGCAGAAAGGCAGCACAGCGGTGTTTAAAGTTACAGAGAAAGGCCCAACATAGTAGAAATACAGTAGCGTAGCCAAGGGGGGGCAAGGGGGGGCGGTCGCCCCCCCAATAGTTGAAAAGTTTGTGTTTTAGAAAAGTCCATTTCTGCAATAAAATCAGTGGGGGGGGGGGGGGGAGTAAGAGAAGTTCTAACAACCTTGCGCAATAAATATTTTTCAATGTCGAAAAAGAGTAGAAATATCATCCCACCTCACCTGCTCAGTTCCAGGAAAATGTTCTACAGCTAATGTTCTACAATTAACGCCACGTGCTAACTATTGTTCAACCCACACTCCCCTCCTCTTGCAATAGGTCTCGATGTGTGAAGGGTTCTAAAGGTACGGACCTTTCTTGCGTTTTTACGATCCAGTCGGACAGATTTAAAGTTTTATTCAAAAGACCTCCCTTGCGTATTGTTGCTGTGTGTTGTGCAAAGTCAGAATGTCAATCTATTTTCTCCCGTTGTCGAAATAAAACGAAATAGAACGAAAAGGCAAAACCACGAGAAAATTAGTAGAGTAAACGAAAGATTAGACAACACAGTGCATGTTTCTAGTAGATAAACGTAGAATGAAAACTTTCACCGCTTTGTACTAATAAGTATTCTTGGCTGGAATCTTCTACACCAACAAGAAAGCAAGTGTTTCCAACAAACAGGTGAGGTGAGATGTCTTCGGATATCCAGTATGTAACACAATAGGCAGGCAAAAATTCTGCATTCTATGCAATTCTAGAGGTTAGAAAATGAAAATTTTTCCGGGGGAGCCTACCCCCGGACCTAAGAAATAATGCCAAAAGGTACGAGAGAACATAAGGCAACATAGCTAGAAGGCAACGCTGATATTCAAAAAACAGCTTATGAAAATTCTTCAAAATTTTACGTTGCTAATTTTAGGCCATTTCAAATTGACGAATCAAGCCAAATGGCCAAATCCCATAACACATATATACTTTCGTTTACGGATATTCGTCTAGATTACTTCATCAAAACGTCTACTGTTTGCTGTAAATAGAAATAAATACACTAAAATATGTTGTTTTACAGTTTATGTAGTTGGTTTCTCCCAGAAATTCTAATTATAAATGAAATGTTTATGTAACCACCCAAGATAACGTATGTGCAGTACAGCGGTGCTTGTGCAGTACAGCGGTGGTTCCAGTACAGCGATAGTTGCAGTACAGCGGAGGATATTATCAGTACAGCGGAGAGATATCATCAGTACAGTGGAGGGATATCATCAGTACGGCGGAGGGATACCAGGAGTACAGCGGTGGATGATGCTCAGTACAGCGGTGGGATAATATCACTCCGCTGTACTGCACAACCACCGCTGTACTGCACAGACGTTATGCGGGGTCGTAAGGCCACTGAGATTTATTTGATTGGAGTTAGAGTAAATATTTTGAGCAATCGTAAAGCTTATAATGATTCAGTTGATATGTTACATTGAATACAAGTTGTAAGTTACAAATTATACTGAATCATCTATACTTGATCTTCAATCTCAGTTTTATTTTTGCTGCCATGTGCTCCAGTTTAAAGCACGTTGCTCTGTTTGAAAAAGTGAATACTTCGCTGTCTACCCAAATTTATTATTAATTTGGACTGATTTTCACAGACGTATAACCCCATCCATGCACACTTCTCAAAGCATGTTTAAAGGCTATCTCTAAAATATGGATTATGGAATGATGGAGTGGAATGATGAAATGATGGAATGGAATGATGGAATGGTATCAAAATGCATAAATGCAAAAGAAAAGCAATTTCCAAACACATCGCGACAATATTTTTGATTTTGAAAGTATAATGAAACAAAAACAGAGCCATTCCATATTTTAGAAAAATATGGAATGGCGAATTTTCTCAAAAATTACTCGCTTCTTTTTGCTGAAACCTTCCCCCAAGGGTTGTATATGCCTTACAAACACATCTGAGTAGAAATTAAGAAGATTTGGAGTCAATTGAAGGAATAATAAGGCCATTCCATATTTTAGAAAAATATGGAATGGCGAATTTTCTCAAAATTACTCGCTTCTTTTGCTGAAACCTTCCCGCTAGGGTTGTATAAGCCTTACAAACACATCTGAGTAGAAATTAAGAAGATTTGGAGTCAATTGAAGGAAAAATAAGGCCATTCCATATTTTAGAAAAATATGGAATGGCGAATTTTCTCAAAAATTACTCGCTTCTTTTTGCTGAAACCTTCCCCCAAGGGTTGTATGTGCCTTACAAACACATCTGAGTAGAAATTAAGAAGATTTGGAGTCAATTGAAGGAATAATAAGGCCATTCCATATTTTAGAAAAGTATGGAATGGCGAATTTTCTCAAAAATTACTCGCTTCTTTTTGCTGAAACCTTCCCGCTAGGGTTGTATAAGCCTTACAAACACATCTGAGTAGAAATTAAGAAGATTTGGAGTCAATTGAAGGAATAATAAGGCCATTCCATATTTTAGAAAAATATGGAATGGCGAATTTTCTCAAAATTACTCGCTTCTTTTTGCTGAAACCTTCCCCAAGGGTTGTATATGCCTTACAAACACATCTGAGTAGAAATTAAGAAGATTTGGAGTCAATTGAAGGAATAATAAGGCCATTCCATATTTTAGAAAAATATGGAATGGCGAATTTTCTCAAAAATTACTCGCTTCTTTTTGCTGAAACCTTCCCGCTAGGGTTGTATAAGCCTTACAAACACATCTGAGTAGAAATTAAGAAGATTTGGAGTCAATTGAAGGAATAATAAGGCCATTCCATATTTTAGAAAAATATGGAATGGCGAATTTTCTCAAAATTACTTGCTCCTTTTGCTGAAACCTTCCCGCTAGGGTTGTATAAACCTTACAAACACATCTGAGTAGAAATTAAGAAGATTTGGAGTCAATTGAAGGAGTTACGAGGCCATTCCATATTTTAGAAAAATATGGAATGGCGAATTTCCTCAAAAATTACTCGCTTCTTTTTGCTGAAACCTTCCCGCTAGGGTTGTATAAGCCTTACAAACACATCTGAGTAGAAATTAAGAAGATTTGGAGTCAATTGAAGGAATAATAAGGCCATTCCATATTTTAGAAAAATATGGAATGGCGAATTTTCTCAAAAATTACTCGCTTCTTTTTGCTGAAACCTTCCTCCAAGGGTTGTATATGCCTTACAAACACATCTGAGTAGAAATTAAGAAGATTTGGAGTCAATTGAAGGAGTTACGAGGCCATTCCATATTTTAGAAAAATATGGAATGGCGAATTTCCTCAAAAATTACTCGCTTCTTTTTGCTGAAACCTTCCCGCTAGGGTTGTATAAGCCTTACAAACACATCTGAGTAGAAATTAAGAAGATTTGGAGTCAATTGAAGGAATAATAAGGCCATTCCATATTTTAGAAAAATATGGAATGGCGAATTTTCTCAAAATTACTTGCTCCTTTTGCTGAAACCTTCCCGCTAGGGTTGTATAAACCTTACAAACACATCTGAGTAGAAATTAAGAAGATTTGGAGTCAATTGAAGGAGTTACGAGGCCATTCCATATTTTAGAAAAATATGGAATGGCGAATTCCTCAAAATTACTCGCTTCTTTTGCTGAAACCTTCCCGCTAGGGTTGTATAAGCCTTACAAACACATCTGAGTAGAAATTAAGAAGATTTGGAGTCAATTGAAGGAATAATAAGGCCATTCCATATTTTAGAAAAATATGGAATGGCGAATTTTCTCAAAAATTACTTGCTCCTTTTTGCTGAAACCTTCCCGCTAGGGTTGTATAAGCCTTACAAACACATCTGAGTAGAAATTAAGAAGATTTGGAGTCAATTGAAGGAGTTACGAGGCCATTCCATATTTTAGAAAAATATGGAATGGCGAATTTCCTCAAAAATTACTCGCTTCTTTTTGCTGAAACCTTCCCGCTAGGGTTGTATAAGCCTTACAAACACATCTGAGTAGAAATTAAGAAGATTTGGAGTCAATTGAAGGAGTTACGAGGCCGTTCCATATTTTAGAAAAATATGGAATGGCGAATTTTCTCAAAATTACTTGCTCCTTTTGCTGAAACCTTCCCGCTAGGGTTGTATAAGCCTTACAAACACATCTGAGTAGAAATTAAGAAGATTTGGAGTCAATTGAAGGAGTTACGAGGCCATTCCATATTTTAGAAAAATATGGAATGGCGAATTTCCTCAAAAATTACTCGCTTCTATTTGCTGAAACCTTCCCGCTAGGGTTGTATAAGCCTTACAAACATCTGAGTAGAAATTAAGAAGATTTGGAGTCAATTGAAGGAGTTACGAGGCCATTCCATATTTTAGAAAAATATGGAATGGCGAATTTTCTCAAAAATTACTTGCTCCTTTTTGCTGAAACCTTCCCGCTAGGGTTGTATAAGCCTTACAAACACATCTGAGTAGAAATTAAGAAGATTTGGAGTCAATTGAAGGAGTTACGAGGCCATTCCATATTTTAGAAAAATATGGAATGGCGAATTTCCTCAAAAATTACTCGCTTCTTTTTGCTGAAACCTTCCCGCTAGGGTTGTATAAGCCTTACAAACACATCTGAGTAGAAATTAAGAAGATTTGGAGTCAATTGAAGGAGTTACGAGGCCATTCCATATTTTAGAAAAATATGGAATGGCGAATTTTCTCAAAAATTACTTGCTCCTTTTTGCTGAAACCTTCCCGCTAGGGTTGTATAAGCCTTACAAACACATCTGAGTAGAAATTAAGAAGATTTGGAGTCAATTGAAGGAGTTACGAGGCCATTCCATATTTTAGAAAAATATGGAATGGCGAATTCCTCAAAATTACTCGCTTCTTTTGCTGAAACCTTCCCGCTAGGGTTGTATAAACCTTACAAACACATCTGAGTAGAAATTAAGAAGATTTGGAGTCAATTGAAGGAGTTACGAGGCCATTCCATATTTTAGAAAAATATGGAATGGCGAATTTTCTCAAAATTACTTGCTCCTTTTTGCTGAAACCTTCCCGCTAGGGTTGTATAAGCCTTACAAACACATCTGAGTAGAAATTAAGAAGATTTGGAGTCAATTGAAGGAGTTACGAGGCCATTCCATATTTTAGAAAAATATGGAATGGCGAATTTCCTCAAAAATTACTCGCTTCTTTTTGCTGAAACCTTCCCGCTAGGGTTGTATAAGCCTTACAAACATCTGAGTAGAAATTAAGAAGATTTGGAGTCAATTGAAGGAGTTACGAGGCCATTCCATATTTTAGAAAAATATGGAATGGCGAATTTTCTCAAAATTACTTGCTCCTTTTGCTGAAACCTTCCCGCTAGGGTTGTATAAACCTTACAAACACATCTGAGTAGAAATTAAGAAGATTTGGAGTCAATTGAAGGAGTTACGTATAGACAGGGCATATAGTCTAGCAATCTAACAAAATGCCTAATTTAACTTTTTATTGTGGAATCTGATAGATAAGGTAGGAAGCTTCAAAAAACCACCGAATACCTTTCCGGGAAAGCTTCCGGTGTCACGTGACTGATGGCGTCAAATGCGGCAAAAATTTTGCACAAATCCTCGATAACTCGTGAACGGTATAAAATATAAACTTAAAAACTGCATATTTGGCATCGGCTAAATAAGACCTTTTGAATGATATACAGTTTTATTAGTCTGCTACATATTTGAAATTTTCTTCCTTCGCAGCGACCGCAAATTGTATTCTTTAAAGTTGTTACTCGGATTGGGCTATGCAAATAGAACTGACTTAACTCTTCCCAAAATTTTCTCTCTTTACTTTTAAGATAGCATATCACGCTGAAACGCGATGCCTGAATTGAACGATTAAGTACTCAACTAAAAGAAACTAAACACTGCAACACTACTGTGTACAAAAATGATCTAAGGTAAATAGTCACTGTCGGAAGAGTCCGTTTTTCTTTTCTGATGTGGTAAAGTCTTTTTCCCAACCAGAACTATCTGAAGCTCATTATGTTTCATTCATAGCACTGCTTTCTCTCTGTTCCATGTCGTCGCTTGTCTCGTTGCTTCTTTTCGTCCCTCGGGGAGTGACTTTGATCAATCGTTCATCAACAATAGCAATCGTACATCTACATACTTCTCGTGCTCAATCTTCATGTGCCATTCTTGTGAGGCATGGCAGTGTACCATACCACGAAGCAATAGGATGAGCACGTCTGTATACTTTGCAACTATCACAGCAGGGGATTTATCTTGAGCTGCATGAAGCACAAGTCTCGTGTCTGCTTCCGCATGGTTGCAATCTCGCATTCGTTCCACTCCATCACTTCGAATCAGCCAAGTTTCCTCTTTGCAAGTGATGAGAAGCGGGATCTTCAACAATCGTCTGCCGTCTGTACCTCTGAAAAATTGTCGCATCATGTTGTTTGGTGTTGCAAGACTCAATGGGTAGTGTTGTAATTGGAAATGTGAACGCCTCTTCAAGCGATGTTGCTTTCGCCACTAGAATTCCAAAGGCCTGTCGATCTTCATTGAGGATGGATACTGCTTTAGGTTTACTCTTTACCTTTTCAAGCCCGGTTTTCAGCTTTACTCTTTTGATTGGATCAAACATACTTTTTTCTTTAGTCACAAGTCCTCTTTGGACAAAATCTTTGTATCTGGTATTTCCAATTTCTGGTGCCTTCATTAGGCCTTCGATTACTTCTGTATCGATTTCTAAACCCGTGCAGATTACTTTTGCAGGACCATTCGAAAATGGATCCGTTTCATAGTAATACAACTAGTGGCGTAGCCGACGGTGGTTCCCTTTAGGGCCTACAGCTAAGGGCCCCCGCTCATACGAGGCTCCAAGGGGCCCCCAACCTTAAAATTATGTCTAAATGAAAAGATCTTTCTTGATGAATTGCGCGTGTTTTCTTAAATGACAAACTGCTTATAAGTGAGAACGTCATTGATATTGCAAAGTTGATGCTTTAGAGCAGGATTAGCTTATCATTACCTGAAGTTTTTAAAATCTGACCCTCCTTTGTGTAAAGTGGTTGTTGCAACCGCCGAAAAAATACGAACGTCCAAAAAGCTTTCGATATACTTGCAGTTTCCTATTCCCTATTTTCTGGTGCCTATTTCCTATTTCAGCTTCCTAGTTCCTCATTGGACATGGTAACAAGGGGCCCCAGTCCCACTACGTCACTAAGGGCCCCACAGACCTCCGCTACGCCACTGACAATACAACTTTTCTTTCAAAGCAGCGACATCGCTATGGTATTCTGCTTTACCGCTATCCGTAAACTCTTTGTGAGTCGACGTGGTTTTGATGTTAAGTTTATCACGCATTGTAAGGCGAATCTTTGCGTGATGTGAATGGTTTTCACCCAATTGTTAGTTGTTTCGATATTGGTACTAAATCCGGATCTGAATGGACCTGCTGTCCCTTTGGTTTCGCGATTAAAATGTTCAGTGATCAAATCCCCGCGAATTGTAGCAAACTTTTCTCCCGAATAATTCGCTCCGAATCCCCTCTCGAGCAGTTCTTGATAGACTGGATTGTTGCTTGATTTCAAATCCGTCAATAGCACATGCTGAAATGTCAAATAGCGAGAGTAGTTTTGGTGGTCGAAAGCAAACACTTGTTTCAGCATTTCTCGTTCTGCTTCAAGATGTCTTTCGAAAATTCCTTCACGAGCGGCAGAGACCAGAGCTAGTAAAGACGATATATCTCTCAAGTACGCAACAGTCATTGTTTGTTGAGGACTTTCGCAGCTACTTATCTCACGAACTAACTCTTCAAGTTCATCTAATTGTGTGTATAACCGCTTCAAGTGCTTCTGTGGATGGATTTCAGGCTCTCACGCAGACAATCAGATCAAGATGCGTAGTTGTTCCGTAGTTGTTCTGTACGATACTGGACATATCAACTCTCAATGGGGATTTTTTCTGTTATTCTATAATATACATTATGTTTTGCGAGTAAAGATGTGAATAGCGGTTGTTTTTAGAATCACACGTTTTCGATAATTTCTATTTGCATAGTGCAATTCGGGTAACAACTTTCAAAAAGTAATTTCGCGGTCGCTGCGGAGGAGGAAAATTTCAAATATGTAGCAGACTAATAAAACTGTATATCATTCAAAAGGTCTTATTTAGCCGATGCCAAATATGCAATTTTGAAGTTGATTTTTTATACCGTTCACAAGTTATCGCAGGATTTTTGCACACTTTTTGCCGCATTTGACGCCATCAGTCACGTGACACCGGAAGTTTTCCCGGAAAGGTATTCGGTGGTTTTTTGAAGCTTCCTACCTTATCTATCAGATTCCACAATAAAAAGTTAAATTAGGCATTTTGTTAGATTGCTGGACTATATGCCCTGTCTAATAAGATATACAACTCTTGGGGAAGGTTTCAGCAAAAGAAGCGAGTAATTTTTGAGAAAATTCGCCATTCCATATTTTTCTAAAATATGGAATGGCCTTACAGTATTATTCCTTCAATTGACTCAAAATCTTCTTAATTTCTACTCAGATGTGTTTGTAAGGCATATACAACCCTAGCGGGAAGGTTTCAGCAAAAGGAAGCGAGTAATTTTTGAGAAAATTCGCCATTCCATATTTTTCTAAAATATGGAATGGCCTTATTATTCCTTCAATTGACTCCAAACCTTCATAAATTCTACTCAGATGTGTTTGTTAGTCATATACAACCCTAGGGGGAAGAATTCAGCAAAGAGAAGCAAGTAATTTTTGAGAAAATTCGCCATTCCATATTTTTCTAAAATATGGAATGGCCTTATTATTCCTTCAATTGACTCCAAACCTTCATAAATTCTACTCAGATGTGTTTGTTAGTCATATACAACCCTAGGGGGAAGGTTTCAGCAAAAAGAAGCGAGTAATTTTTGAGAAAATTCGCCATTCCATATTTTTCTAAAATATGGAATGGCCTTATTATTAATTCAATTGACTCCAAATCTTCTTAATTTCTACTTAGATGTGTTTGTAAGGCATATACAACCCTTGGGGGAAGGTTTCAGCAAAAAGAAGCGAGTAATTTTTGAGAAAATTCGCCATTCCATATTTTTCTAAAATATGGAATGGCCTTATTATTCCTTCAATTGACTCCAAACCTTCATAAATTCTACTCAGATGTGTTTGTAAGGCATATACAACCCTAGCGGGAAGGTTTCAGCAAAAGGAAGCGAGTAATTTTTGAGAAAATTCGCCATTCCATATTTTTCTAAAATATGGAATGGCCTCGTTATTCCTTCAAATTACTCCAAACCTTCATAAATTCTACTCAGATGTGTTTGAAAGTCATATACAACCCTAGGGGAAAGGTTTCAGCAAAAAGAAGCGAGTAATTTTTGAGAAAATTCGCCATTCCATATTTTTCTAAAATATGGAATGGCTCTGTTTTTGTTTCATTATACTTTCAAAATTAAAAATATTGTCGCGATGTGTTTGGAAATTGGTTTTCTTTTGCATTTATGCATTTTAATACCATTCCATCATTCCATTCCATCATTCCATCATTCCACTCCATCATTCCATAATCCATATTTTAGAGATAGCCAGTTGAGCACTGCTGTACTGGGGGGCCATAACCACTGTGGTCTGGTCTGATTGATAATTTGACAGATCCACTTGAAAAATTCAGACTATTGGCGACGCAAATCATTCAATCATTCATATCACATTTCTAAATATGGTAGACTATCTGCAAAACAACGAATCGTAAAATTATTTATGCAGTGCATATGTTAACTATGGTAAAACGCACAAATCGAAAGTTTGACATAAATAATGTTCGAATTCGATGACTTGATTTTGCAAGTTTTTCTCACTCGCATATACTTTAGCTGAGCAAAAAAATACCAACTTTCACAACTCGTAGTTCCTTCAATCTACTCCAAACCCTGATTATTTATTCTGAGATGTGTTGGAAAGTTTTATTTTACCCCTGGAGGAAGGTTTAAGGATAAAGAAGCAAGTAATTTTGAAAAACTTCGCCATTCCATATTTTTCTAAAATATGGAATGGCCTTATTATTCCTTCAATTGACTCCAAATCTTCTTAATTTCAACTCAGATGTGTTTGTAAGGCATATACAACCCTAGGGGGAAGGTTTCAGCAAAAAGAAGCGAGTCATTTTTGAGAAAATTCGCCATTCCATACTTTTCTAAAATATGGAATGGCCTTATTATTCCTTCAATTGACTCCAAATCTTCTTAATTTCTACTCAGATGTGTTTGTAAGGCATATACAACCCTTGGGGGAAGGTTTCAGCAAAAAGAAGCGAGTAATTTTTGAGAAAATTCGCCATTCCATATTTTTCTAAAATATGGAATGGCCTTATTTTTCCTTCAATTGACTCCAAATCTTCTTAATTTCTACTCAGATGTGTTTTTTTGAGAAAATTCGCCATTCCATACTTTTCTAAAATATGTGTTACGTTTGAAACACTTAATCTTTCTTTTGTTGTTGTTTAAAATTAGCTGTGCGGTACTTCCGCTCAGCAGGTATTGACTCTTTGCCAAGTCACAAGACGAACACGTTTTATTTTTATTGCTTCTGAGTTTTTGCTGTTCAGTCAGTTCATTTTTGCTATCGTTCTTTTTGCTGTCTAAAGTACTTCAAAAACTAGTTTCTATCGTATTAAAGATATCGTCAATATCTACGGCATTTGGCCAGTCTACCGTGCATGTGTATACCGAAGTAAGTTTGTTTTGTTTGTTTGTTGGACTTTTAGTTAATTAAATTGATTTGTTTTCGTTATTCGCTGTTATAATCTATTCCGTTATGCTTAGAGTATTTTAATTATTTTCTTTTAGTTTGAACCGATTTTCGAACGATTTTCGAATCAGTATTTCATGATTTATGATACACAATTTACGATTTTCAATTTGCCATTTTACGATTATCTCTTTGTCTTCGATCTTGAGCATTTACATTCGCGTTCAAAATACACACTTGCACAGCGCTTCGCTACCCCCTGTGGCTCGTTTTTGGTGGACTCTTGCTGCGAGTCACATTAGTTCAAATTCGTTAAACACGTATCGTATTTCAACACGCAATTCTTGAATC
The DNA here is from genome assembly GCA_014526335.1 of Chrysaora quinquecirrha. Classification (NCBI taxonomy): domain Eukaryota; kingdom Metazoa; phylum Cnidaria; class Scyphozoa; order Semaeostomeae; family Pelagiidae; genus Chrysaora; species Chrysaora quinquecirrha. The sequence continues at coordinate 531,707 of JACTAT010000276.1, read as the reverse complement.
TGTCGTCGAACATGTTTGTATTTATTGACATTCGATACCTAAGCTGAATTTAAAAACATTTCATGTTACTAAACCTCAAACGCTAACCAAAACATTGCAATTACTATGGAACAATTAAAAAGGGCCCGTAGTTACACGAAGGGAAGTTTTACGAGAAAGGTTAATACCCTTAACGAACAAATGGCGAACCATAATAATCCAGAAAGGGTTAAGGAATTAGTTAAAGAGCTTCGCGATGCTTTCAGCGAATTTCAAAGTGCGCATAATGCATATCATAGCAATCTAAGTGATGAAGAAGACCAGCTAGAGTCATCTCTCTACTTCAAATCAGTCCAAGAGCAATTTTCAAAGCTAGGAAGAGAATCAGAATTATGGCTATTAAAATCCGAGCAACCAAAACCGTCTCCAGAGTTAGATCTCAATCCAGAGGACTCTGTAAGCAATGCAGGATCCAGTGGCAGTTCTAAGGCCTCAAAACAATCGAGTAGAAGCTCATCTCTAAGCTCAACTAGTGCCAAAGCAAAGGCCGCTGCAAAAAAGGCCGCCCTCGAAGCAAAAGCTGCAGCATTGAAGAACATGCATGAGCTTGAAGTGGAAGAATTGAAGTTGAAACAAAAGAAATCAGAGCTGCAACTGAAGACAGATATTGCAGTTGCTGAGGCAGAAAGAGTGGCTTATGAAGATGCAGAATCCGAAGAAGTCACTACATTGTATCAAAAGAAAGTCCAAACAAATGAAATAGCGCAGCCATTCTCAATACAGCCATTTTCAATCTTCCCACCTAGCAATATACAAATCAACAGCACTACTGATGCTATTCCCACATCTAGCCTAAATCAACAAAATCAATTAGGCAAAGACAAAGAAATGCCAAATGCAGAAAGGCCATTGCTAAATCCAAATGCAGCAGAATGGAAGAGTGCAGATAACCCGAGCCAAAATCAAGAAAAATTAGGAGAAGACTTTCTTCTTAAAATGATAGAAACACAGGATCGCCAAAACCAAGCACTTCAGCTACTTGTGCAACAGCAACAACAAGGCGTTATGGCTCTAACATTGCCGCAACAAAATCTAAAAGTATTCAGTGGAGATCCGATTGAATATTGTGATTTCGTTCGTGCATTTGATTATCTGATTGAGGGTAAAACAAAAAACCCAGGAGAAAGGCTCTATTACCTGGTACAATATACTTCTGGAAACGTTCAAGAATTGATGAAAGGTTGCCTATCCATGAACGAGAATCAAGGATATCAAAAGGCAAGGAACTTACTCAAAGAAAGATTCGGTCAAAGCTACAAAATTGCCGCAGCTCACGTTGATCGAGTGATCAATGGCCCACCAATCAAAGCTGAAGATAGTGCTGCATTGCAACAGTTTTCTACACTGCTCACAAGCTGTACAAACACTCTAGAAGAAATTGGCTATATGAATAAACTCGACAACCCAGATTGTCTGAGAAAGATCATCGAACGACTCCCGTATGGGCTAAGATTGCGGTGGAGAGACGTGGTTGATGGTATCATTGAGAAAGAGAAAAGAGACATAACAGTAAAGGACATAATGCAGTTTGTTACAGCTAAGGCTAGAGCAGCCATTCACCCTATCTTTGGTAAAGTAGTAAATGATGTAAAGAGTAAGCCAGCAATCACAAAGCCTAAGCAGCTATCAGCCAACACTAGAATACATAGCTACGCAACGCAAGGAGACGTGCAGTCAAGTCAGCCAACTAGTAAGAGATCAAAATGCCCTTTGTGTGGCTTTAGTCACTGGCTTTCCCAGTGTAACCAGTTTAGAAAAATGTCACTCAGTGATAGACACAAGCTAACTAAAGAGAAGAAGCTATGCAACAACTGCCTCACTGTTGGCCACTTTGCAAGTTCTTGCTCCAAGGAAAGCTTCTGCAAGGTTCAAGGATGCAGTGCAAAGCATTCGACATTTCTACATCCGAAAAATGGGTTGTCAACCAACAACAGCAACGAAGATAATTCTAGTCAAGCTCAAGATAGTAGGTCTGAAACAGCAGCAACTACTAACACCAATCAAGCTAATAATGGGTTCGTTAAGATGCTACCAAAGCCCAGTGTTTCACCAACCTCTTCAATGACGGCACTCGCTATCGTTCCTGTGCGTGTGAAAGCAAAGGGACAATCTGAATCAATCGAAACGTATGCGTTCTTAGATAACGGTTCTAACACTTCATTCTGCACAGAAGAGCTCCTAAAAAAAGCTAAACCTGAAAGGAGAAAGTATCAGTCTATCGCTTACAACTATGCAGAGTAGCAACGTACCTGTCAATTGCTCATTCGTCAATCTCGAAGTTCTTGATTTAAAAGAAGAAAATCTAATTGAGCTACCGATGGTCTGTTCGAGACCAAGTCTACCGATCTCTGCAGAAAGTATAAGCAATCAAGAAGATATCAGTCGCTGGCCTCATCTCGCCGGCATAAGTCTACCGCAAATAGATGCAGAAGTAGGCCTTCTTATAGGCAGCAACGTCCCAGAAGCACTTCAACCTTTAGAGGTAAAGGCAAGCCAAAATGGTGGTCCTTATGCTACACGTACTGCTCTGGGCTGGGTTCTCAATGGACCACTCGGAAGAAAAGGAAAAAGCGCTTCAATGACTAACTTCGTTGATACGAGGCTCAACGAACAGTTCGAAAACTTCTGTAACATGGAATTCAATGATTCATTAGTTGATTCTAAGGTATCAATGTCACAGAATGACAAAAGGGCATTAGATATCATGAATGATAGTGTCAAGCTTGAGAAAGGTCACTATGAAATGGCTCTACCGTGGAAGAACTATCCACCCTCTTTGGAAAACAACAAATCTTTAGCAGAACATCGTTTGAAACTCCTTAGAAGGCGATTGCAAAGAGACCCAGAAATGCTAACTAAATACAAAGGGTTTATCGATGACCTGTTGGTCAAGGGCTATGCTAAAAAGGTATGCAATGATGATGTCGGTCCTCTAGAAACGTTTTGGTATCTGCCTCACCACCCTGTTTTCCATCCCCAAAAGCCCGACAAAATCAGGGTAGTGTTCGACTGCTCAGCGAAATATCGCAACACTTCGTTGAACGACCAGCTGCTACAGGGGCCGGACCTGACTAACACAGTTGTAGGCGTACTCTCGCGTTTCAGACAAGACCAAATCGCATTCATGTCAGACGTAGAGGCCATGTTTCATCAAGTTCGCGTAAGAAAAAGCGATTGTGATGCCTTAAGATTCTTATGGTGGCCAGATGGCGACCTTTCCGCAACGCCTGAAGAATACAAAATGGTTGTGCATTTATTTGGTGCAACATCTTCACCTAGTTGTGCCAATTTCGCATTGAAGAGAACAGCTCAAGACAACCAGGCAGATTTCGACCCACTGACAATTCAAACCGTGGAGAGGAACTTCTACGTAGATGACTGTTTGCAGTCAGTTAATTCAGAAGAAGAAGCAATTCAGCTTGCAGATCAATTGCGCAGTCTTCTAGCAAGAGGTGGTTTCAGGCTAACTAAATGGACATCTAATTCTAAGGAGGTTATTAAGTCGCTTCCAGAATCGGAAAGAGCATCGAATGTGAAAGATTTAGACTTTGACAAAATGCATATCGAAAGAGCCCTCGGCGTTCAATGGAACGTATCAAATGATCAGTTTGGATTCAAAATAACCCTGAAGGACAGACCGGCAACAAGAAGAGGGTTATTGTCAATCATCAGCTCAGTTTACGATCCTTTGGGATTCGCTGCTCCGTTCATACTACAAGCGAAATTGATTCTGCAGGAGCTGTGTAGGAAGAATCTCGACTGGGACGACCCTGTTCCAGACGAGTACATGCAACGCTGGCAAAACTGGTTGCAAGAGCTACCAAAATTAGAGCATCTTGCAATTGATCGCTGTTTCAAGCCATCAGCATTCGGCGAGATCACATCAATCCAAGTTCACCATTTCTCAGATGCATCCCAGCAAGGGTACGGAGCTGTCACGTACCTCAGAATTACAGATAACAAGGGCAACGTTCATTGTTCATTCGTCATGGGTAAGTCAAGGCTTGCACCTCTTAAGTCGTTGACAATTCCACGCCTAGAATTGTCTGCCGCAGTTGTCGCTACTAGACTGGATCGAATCACTCGACAAGAATTGAGCCTAGAAATCGACGAATCGATCTTCTGGACAGATAGCACTTGTGTGCTTCGCTATATCGAGAATACAGGAAAGCGATTCCAGACATTCGTCGCCAATCGTATCGCAACCATCCACGACGCAACTTCACCATCTCAATGGAGATACATCGACACGCAATCTAATCCTGCAGACGAATCATCTAGAGGAGCTTCAGCCACTTCACTTCAACGGTGGATACACGGTCCACATTTCCTCACTCAACCAATTGAAAAATGGCCACAGCGACCTAGTGGCATGAATCAAATAGAAGAAGACGACCCTGAGGTCAAGAAATCATCTACGGTATATGCGACTGAAGCTAAACCCTTCGACCCAATTGAAAATATCATCAAGCAATTTTCCTCCTGGAGTCGCCTAAAGAAAATCATCGCGTGGATCCTTCGTTTCAAGTCAAATCTCTTGAATCGTATCAGAAATCGCAAAACTGATCAGCCGATCGAAACTCAATCAATCGATTCAGTGCCTTTGATCTCTGTAAATGAGATGAATTTCGCTGAAGCAGCAATCGTCAAGTATATTCAGAGTCTATCATTCAAAGAAGAACTTCTTCAGCTTCGACAGCAAATTGATAAACCAAGCAAAGGGGTATTAAAGAAATCCAGCAGAGTCTATAAGCTAGACCCAGTACTTATCAACGATCTTTTATGTGTTGGAGGTCGCCTTCAACATGCGCCAGTCGACAGCAGATTAAAGCACCCTGCTATTCTACCAAAGAATCATCATGTAGTTGACTTAATCGTCAATTATTACCATCGTCTGTCAGGTCACTTCGGATTAGAATATACGTTATCTTTAATTCGAGAAAACTACTGGATTATCAACGGAAGGCAACTCACCAAGAGAGTTCTAAAAGAATGTTTCAGTTGCAAAAGAAGACAAGCGTCAGTTGCTCAACAGAAAATGGCAAGTTTGCCTGCGGACAGAGTTACTCCTTCCGAGCCACCCTTTACGTACGTAGGCGTCGATTGTTTCGGGCCTTTCATCGTCAAACGCGGTAGGAGCACCGTTAAAAGGTACGGGGTCATCTTTACATGCCTAACTATTCGGGCTATCCATATTGAAGTCGCTAGTTCACTCGACACGTCATCATTCATCAACGCAATGAGAAGGTTTATCGCAAGAAGAGGAAAGCCCCGCGAAATGAGATCAGATAACGGCGGAAATTTCGTCAGAGGTGAAAAGGAGCTTCGAGAAGCGGTTAACGACTGGAATCAATGTCAAATTCACGAGTTCTTATTGCAACGCAACATCGAGTGGAAGTTTAACCCTCCAGCGGGCTCACATCACGGAGGTGTGTGGGAAAGATGTATCAGAACTGTACGGAAAGTTATGAAAGCGTTAATCAAAGAGCAATTGCTAGACGACGAAGGTATCAATACTCTTATGTGCGAAGTAGAAAGCATAGTCAATTGCCGACCGATTACCAAGTTATCTGACGATCCTCGCGATCTCGAGCCGTTGACTCCTAACCATCTGCTATTGCTGCATGCAGGACCGAATGCTCCACCTGGTTCTTTTGCGAGGCATGATAGCTACAGTCATCGACGATGGCGTCAAGTCCAGTACCTCGCCGACGTGTTTTGGCGCAGATGGATACGCGAATATTTACCTACGCTTCAAGAGCGACAGAAATGGAACAAAGAGCACAGAAATTTCGCAGTCAACGACATTGTTTTGCTGCTCGACGAATCAACTCCACGCAGCTCGTGGCCATTGGGACGTGTATTGGAGGTGCGTAAAAATCGCAGTGACGGTCTGGTGCGCTCCGTCAAGATTAAAACAAGTAAAGCCGTTCTTGTGCGACCTATCGACAAAATCGTTCTTTTGGAAGCTGCTGAAGCATTGAGCAGACGAGATGTTTCAAACTGACCAGTGGTATGAAAGGTAAAGGCTATCCTGCAAGACGCCTTTAAGGGGCCGGTATGTTACGTTTGAAACACTTAATCTTTCTTTTGTTGTTGTTTAAAATTAGCTGTGCGGTACTTCCGCTCAGCAGGTATTGACTCTTTGCCAAGTCACAAGACGAACACGTTTTTATTTTTTATTGCTTCTGAGTTTTTTGCTGTTCAGTCAGTTCATTTTTGCTATCGTTCTTTTTGCTGTCTAAAGTAGTTAAAAAACTAGTTTCTATCGTATGAAAGATATCGTCAATATCTACGGCATTTGGCCAGTCTACCGTGCATGTGTATACCGAAGTAAGTTTGTTTTGTTTGTTTGTTGGACTTTTAGTTTATTAAATTGATTTGTTTTCGTTATTCGCTGTTATAATCTATCCCGTTATGCTTAGAGTATTTTAATTATTTTCTTTTAGTTTGAACCGATTTTCGAATCAGTATTTCACGATTTATGATACACAATTTACGATTTTCAATTTGCCATTTTACGATTATCTCTTTGTCTTCGATCTTGAGCATTTTCATTCGCGTTCAAAATACACACTTGCACAGCGCTTCGCTACCCCCTGTGGCTCGTTTTTGGTGGACTCTTGCTGCGAGTCACAAATCTTCTTAATTTCTACTCAGATGTGTTTGTAAGGCATATACAACCCTTGGGGGAAGGTTTCAGCAAAAAGAAGCGAGTAATTTTGAGAAAATTCGCCATTCCATATTTTTCTAAAATATGGAATGGCCTTATTATTCCTTCAATTGACTCCAAATCTTCTTAATTTCTACTCAGATGTGTTTGTAAGGCATATACAACCCTTGGGGGAAGGTTTCAGCAAAAAGAAGCGAGTAATTTTTGAGAAAATTCGCCATTCCATATTTTTCTAAAATATGGAATGGCCTTATTTTTCCTTCAATTGACTCCAAATCTTCTTAATTTCTACTCAGATGTGTTTGTAAGGCATATACAACCCTTGGGGGAAGGTTTCAGCAAAAAGAAGCGAGTAATTTTTGAGAAAATTCGCCATTCCATACTTTTCTAAAATATGGAATGGCCTTATTATTCCTTCAATTGACTCCAAATCTTCTTAATTTCTACTCAGATGTGTTTGTAAGGCATATACAACCCTTGGGGGAAGGTTTCAGCAAAAAGAAGCGAGTAATTTTTGAGAAAATTCGCCATTCCATATTTTTCTAAAATATGGAATGGCCTTATTTTTCCTTCAATTGACTCCAAATCTTCTTAATTTCTACTCAGATGTGTTTGTAAGGCTTATACAACCCTAGGGGGAAGGTTTCAGCAAAAAGAAGCGAGTAATTTTTGAGAAAATTCGCCATTCCATATTTTTCTAAAATATGGAATGGCCTTATTATTCCTTCAATTGACTCCAAATCTTCTTAATTTCTACTCAGATGTGTTTGTAAGGCATATACAACCCTTGGGGGAAGGTTTCAGCAAAAAGAAGCGAGTAATTTTTGAGAAAATTCGCCATTCCATATTTTTCTAAAATATGGAATGGCTCTGTTTTTGTTTCATTATACTTTCAAAATTAAAAATATTGTCGCGATGTGTTTGGAAATTGCTTTTCTTTTGCATTTATGCATTTTGATACCATTCCATCATTCCATTCCATCATTCCATCATTCCACTCCATCATTCCATAATCCATATTTTAGAGATAGCCCATGTTTAAACTGTATTTCAGGATAATGGGATTTCACACCTGGAAACATTCTTTTAACAATCCTGGCCGAAATTTTAGTAGACTCACGACACGACGGAAAAACAGTAGACTCACGACACGAGTCTCTATAGATTACGCTCCCCTTATTATGATTTGCCACTCCACACTGAGCGATTGTAGAAAACAACAACAACAACAACAACAACAACAACAACAACAACATCGAGCGAAGTAGTGGGACTTATGTAGTGAGTCTAGAGAAACAGTAAGGTATTTTAAATCGAAGTTCCCTTTCCAGTGTTACAGAAACAAATTATAAACTAAATGAAAGGTAATCCGCTTGTATTCAAACAGAGGCAACTTTGATACATTGGGTGGTACCTACGATTTTTAAAACATTATATCAGGTATAT
>JACTAT010000276.1:503502-523049 GCA_014526335.1 Chrysaora quinquecirrha | reverse complement strand
TTTTCACGAGTTTTTGTCATGAAAATTCTTCATCTATGAGACATCTATATAAAGAAAATATTCGTCTGGCCTCTCCCATCTCTATTGTCTTTCCTGATGTTTTTCAACTACCTTGGAGCTCAAGAGATAAGTTGGGTCGTTGGGGTGCAAGTGCAGAACAAAGGGCTTGGTTGATTCTGATAATTAGATGATTGGTGCTTCCCAATCGAAACTATCTTGTTTTTGCGTTCCGAAACTGTTTTAGTTTTCTACCAAGAAAATGGTCAAATCTATCAAGCATACACTTTTTTCTTTAATAAGCAACTTGACTTTTGACCAGCCCTCAAAGTTGCTAAAAATTTTAGACATTCCAGCCCTCAAAGTTGCTTAAGAGTTGCTTAACCTTTTCTATCTAACAACCACCCCTGACTATGCGGGTCAAAATCGTCAACTGTTAGGCCTATAACACGACTTTTGGGAGACAGTAAGTGGAAAAACGTTAGCTAAAGAACTGCAAGATGCAAAGCAAACAAAATTTCCTAACAACAAGAAAGCGTATAAGCTTGGTTGTTTGACTTCTTAGTTGCTTACAGAATTGAGCCCTCGAGTTGCTTAATGATAAGGTCAGTTCAGCCCTAGTTGCTTATTGAGCGGTTGCTTATTAAAAAAAGTGTAATCAATGGTTATAAGCAAAAGAACGAATTTTCGGGAGTTTTCTACCAAGAAAATGGTCAAATTTAACAAACATACGTCTCCAGAAAACATGGCTTGCCAAGCAAGTTTCCAATGGGAAGCGCGATAAGCAAGAAACAACTATGTCTCACCACAAGAAATTGTGGTCACTTCAAAACCCAATGAAAGAGATTATGAAGCGAATAATAATGTGGGGTTTAAAAGTATTGGTTAAAATTCCAGGTGAACATGATATTGAATTCTTTGGCGATTTCAAAACGGAAGCAAATTTCTAGCCTGCGCAGGCTACAAATTTCATTTAGAAGTGATTTACATAATGAGAGAAGCAAATGTATATAAAGCGGTGCTCGATGTATCTGCTTCACTCTGGTCTGGCTTAGAACAGGGAGCTGGTCGAACTTTTCAAGCCGAGCTGAGAACGATTGAAGGTAAGAAAACTTATGATAAACTTATGTTTGATGGTAAACGTTCTCCATGGCAAAGATCATCTATTTGCCGCAGTTATTCTTGATGTTAGAAGTTATTTGAATTCTGAAACTTTGATTTTGTGTTTTGCAGGAAAAAAGGAGGTTTCAGATGAAGTCCTTTCTATTCATTGCCGTCCTTCTGGGACTGGCACTCTGCATTAAAAGTGAGTAACAAATATTCATGTTCCTTCTTGCTCTATTATCAAGAGCCCTGCTGCTAGAGGCCAGTTAAGTTCTGGACAGCCTGAAATTTTGTAAGAATCCTTTGTTACAAAGGAATTTCGACGCTTTTTCGAGTAGTGAAATCTCGTTGAGAACCTGGATGGATTTAACGAGGCGCACTTTCATTTCTTCTTGGGTACTGTTAGGCTATCTCGTCTGATCTCGGAGATCGTTGCCGCGAATTCTATTGATTTCACCAATATTTCAAAGAAATCCTTAGTGTGAAGTATGCCCCTGGATTTCTTCGATGTAGCCTATATTGAACACCCCTCGAAGCTTTTTTCTACTTGACATACTCATGAACATGTTCTGTTGCAATTTCAGGTGCAGAGGTTGAAAATGATCCGATGGCTGAACAGAAGGATGCGCCGAAGGAGATGGCCGTAGAGGAAGACGAGCCAAATGATGAAGAATCGGACGAGAATTCAGAGGACGAGCCAAGTGATGAAGAATCGGACGAGACTTCAGAGGACGAGCCAAGTGATGAGCAGTCGGATGAGAATTCAGAGGACGAAGAACAGGATCCCAGTGAAGACGAGTCCAAGGACAACAGCCTGACCGAGGAAGAACAACCCCACGGTAAGTTTTAGCTGTTTATTGCTTCCTCGGGGTTCCTTTTCATGGTTGTGGCTGTTTTAGAACACCGTAAAATGATGGTCCGTCGAAGATCGTTTCCCCACGAAGAGATCTGAGCTCAACAGAGATTTTCAGCTTTGAGCCAGTTCCCAGACACTTTTACCTTTCGTCACGAGGCTTCTGACTCTTATTCAACATGATCTCGATCTGCAATTCCACAGGGGTTCCACAGGGGTTCCACAGGCCATTGTTTTAAATTTGTAACGCCCTGACAAAGAAATCATTTACCCTTTTGACAGAAATTTCGGAACTCGATGCAGGAGAGCCAGTGAATAAAGGAGCTGACCCCCTTTACGGGAGAAGGCGACGAAGATCGTTGCATCGCAGAAGATGGTGGAATCATCGCAGAAGATGGTGGAATCATCGCAGAAGATGGTGGAATCATCGCAGAAGATGGTGGAATCATCGCAGAAGACGCACTACCCGCCAAGACGAGTCCAAGGACAACAGCCTGACTGAGGAAGAACAACCCGACGGTAAGTTTCAGCTGTTTATTGCTTCCTCGGGGTTCCTTTTCATGGTTGTGGCTGTTTTAAGACACCGTAAAATGATGGCCCGCCGAAGATCGTTTCCCCAAGAAGAGATCTGAGGTCACAGCTCAACAGAGATTTCCAGCTTTGCGCCAGTTCCCAGACACCCTTACCTTTCGTTACGAGGCTTCTGACTCTTATTCAACATGATCTCGATCTGCTCGCGTATCTGTGGCAACCGAAATTTTCCATACCAAGTGCTTATGGGCGTTTAAACTTTCAGAAGGCGATTCCACAGACCATTGTTTTAAAATTTGAACACGCTGACAAAGAAATCATTTACTCTTTTGACAGAAATTTCGGAACTCGATGCAGGAGAGCCAGTGAATAAAGGAGCCGACCCCCTTTTCTGGAGAAGGCGACGAAGATCGTCGCATCGCAGAAGATGGTGGAATCATCGCAGAAGATGGTGGAACCATCGCAGAAGATGGTGGAATCATCGCCGCAGATGGCACCACTACCGCCGCCGTAGACGTTCTTACTACCGCAGAAGAAGAGGTTGAACAGTCTCGAGCGTCCAAGCGTCGTATTGTAGTTTTCTATGAACGCTTAAACTTTTTCCCTTTATTTCTTTACACTTTACGTTTCTATTTCTATAATCAATGAGCAGAACAGAACGGGGTTTTTCATCTCGTGTATTCTGCCAAATGACCTGTACCAGTTTACCTAGGATGATGTGCTGCAATCTCAACTGAAAAGGTTTGCAAAATCTCAGCCCTACAACCCTTGGTTACGAACTGAATAAATAAAAATAAATAATGGTACTCTACTTACACCGAGTCATCAAAAGGTGCAATGGTAATAGCTGCAATGCTAATATCAGCATGAGCTTTGGCAATCAACGAAACTTTGCTGCCGTTTGCAATAAATGATGCATCCCATACAGCTATTGCCTGTTGACAGAAAGAAGATCATAAGAAGATTAGGGTCTTTAAGAACTTCAAGGGGGCCGTATACACGTTTTATAAGAAACTAAAAAATTGATCCAATACTGAAAGTTTCTTAAAATTTTCCTATTTTGAGTACTGAAAGTTTCTTAAGATCCATATTGGCAACATTGTTATTATGCCTGAATGATGTTCCAAACCCATTTATCGATCGTATTTGAATGCCTATGGGTTTCCTGTTTGCCTGCTGGTCGCAGGAATGCGTTATTGCAAACGAAACATGGGAAATAAAAGAAAACAAGTAGTGTAAGTGGAAATACAGAGAGAAACTTATACCTGTTTGCCATGTTTATCAAAGCCAACTGCGCAGAGTTTACTTCCACTTTGAGACAAACTGTAAAAGAAAGTGTGCAGGAATTGAGTCCAACAGTCAAGCATTTTAGTACCGACTTAGTACGATAAATCGGCCATGACGGACGGGATTAAAGCCCAGCAACGGGTTATTCGATGCGACTCCTTCGCACCGAAGATCAACTCAGCATTCCATCCATCCATGGGTTGGTAAATCAGTACAGGGTAATTCCGATGCAACTCCTGGGCTACCGATAATGCGGTTGGCTCCGATCAAGTGCGTAAGCAATGTGGTTGTCGGCTACCCTTCATGACTGGGTCTTGGGTAGCAAGGTGCCCTTTAAGGGGGTGAGTGAGTGTGCAGCAAGGTCAGGAAAAGTTACCGACCGGAGGAAGGTCAATTAGAACAACAGAAATTATTATGCCAAATCACACCTATTTCTCGTTTTCAAGTGAGGAAGATTTTCAGCTAGGGTAGAAGAAGGTTGGACACTTTTTTGGACTCTGGTGTTCAGAGTGCTTTATTCTATTAATACCATCAATATCCTCTTGATGAGGGGCTTACTGCATGACCTCTCAAGCAGAGTGCACGTGCCCAACCGATAAAGGGGCAATGCACTCCTTAGAATCTCGTATACACTTTGCTGAGATCTCTATTGTTTTGAAAGAAATCCCTTGGAAATCCTTTTGTTCAACGGGAATCTCGCTTTTACTTTTCGATAAGTGAAAAGGCCGAAGATAAAATGAACCATCACAGTAAGTCCCTGATTATAAGAAGCGAATAGAACCGAACTGAGTCCGTCTGCTGACTCAACTGGCTCGATTGTGGATTTTGTATACAAATAATACCGCCACTCATTACGCAAAAAAAATACCACTACATCAAGCAGAATAAGCTACCATATCAAGCATATTAACCCACCACAGTACGCAAAAAATACCACCTCATCAAGCATAATAACCCACCACAGTAGTGCTTCCAACATCGAGCAAAATAACCCACCACAGTTATCCACCACAGTACGCAAAAAGTACCACCACATTAAGCAAAATAACCCACCACATCAAACATAATAACATACAACAGTAGTGCTTATCCACCACAGTATGCAAAAATACCACCTCATCAAGCATAATAACCCACCACAGTAGTGCTTCCAACATCGAGCAAAATAACCCACCACAGTTATCCACCACAGTACGCAAAAAGTACCACCACATTAAGCAAAATAACCCACCACATCAAACATAATAACATACAACAGTAGTGCTTATCCACCACAGTATGCAAAAATACCACCTCATCAAGCATAATAACCCACCACATCAAACATAATAACACACTACAGTGGTGCTTCCAACAACGAACAAAATAACCCACCACAGTGCTTATAGATTCGTTAGCACGCAGCTGGTACCTTTCCATCTGATTTCATATTCAAATCGTTTTTGAAAATCTTACCTTAGGCAATACGGATCGTTAAGATGCGTCTGAAATACAGCAAGACATTTCTTTGAATTATATTTCCATATTCTTGCAATGGAATCTTCACCGGCTTGAACTGAGGCAAGCAGTGTCGTGTTAGCATTGAATGCTAGGGCTGATACCTATAAAGAAGGGAAAGTTATATCAGAAAGAACTTCCATGACACATTAGGCATACGTAATCACTGGAATTTGCCGTGCGCAGTTTTTTTGTAAATCTGTAAACAGTAGAATAAGCAGAAAAACGTTTCCTGCACCAGAAAAAACACAGTTCCGAAATCGGTAGGCTGATCAGAACAAACTCGAACTAAACCATTCATTTAATAGAACGAGATTCCTTTCGATGTCTCCGAAAACTTCCAGCGTCAGGGAGAGAAGGTTTTGGAGGCCTGGGAAACCTGCTGTTTTCAGAAGACTGTACCAAAAAAATACGTCTATACGTCTACCGAAAAGAGAAGGCGTCTGCTGAAAACGGAATGTGACCAACGCCTTTACTTACACTCATTACCAGGCACGTTTTTTCATCACTTACTTCACTTGTTTCGTTAAAATCAATTATTCTAACCTTATTATTATGACCAAGTAGAAAGTTCTGCTTTCCAGTTGTTACATTAAGTGACACTATAACGGCATGGCAGGGGTACACAAGATGACTGCAATTTCTTGTCCAAAGTAACTACAATGCAAAGCATTAGTGTTTATCAGCGAAACAAATACAAAATATCTGAGAACGATTTGATATTAGGTTAAACCGTGGCTATATGTGCGACATTTCACCTGTTCAGATACCTAACAGTAACCTAAAAGACATCCAAAAGATACCTGAAAGATACCTTATAGATACCCTACAGATACCTAACACATAAAAAGATCCCTTACAGATACCTAAAAGAAACCTTACAGATACCTAAACGATACCTAGATACCTAAAAGCTACCATGCAGATACCTTGCAGATACCTAACAAATAACTTACAGATACCCTACAGATACCTAACACAAACTTGAAAGATACCTTACAGATACCTAAAAGATACCTTACAGATACCTAAAAGATACCTAAAAGATACCTAACAGATACCTTACAGATATCTGAAAGATACCTAAGAGATACTTAACAATTACCTAACAGATATCTAAAAGATACCTGACAGATACCTAAAAGATACCTAACAGATATCTGAAAGATACCTAACAGATACCTAACAGTTACCTAACATATATCTAAAAGATACCTTACAGATACTGTACCTAAAAGCTACCTTGCAGATACCTTGCAGATACCTAACAAATACCTTACAGATATCTAAAAGATACCTAACAGATATCTAAAAGATACCTGACAGATACCTTACGGATACCTAATACCTTAAAGATACCTTACAGATACAGAACAGATACTTTACGGATACCTAACAGATCGTAAATGAAATAAAATCGATTGTACGTTCCGTTATATCTAAATCGAGGTATTATTGGTACTTACAGATTTCATATTTGCACCTCCGAAGCCAACGACTGTTGATAAACTCAGGATAGGATCAGGTTGAAGACTCTACGATAACAATCAATACAACAGAAAGATTAGTAAATGTATCTTTCATTAAAATGTCCCAGTTCAAACGCAGCATTTGTAAACTCGAAGACGCAGCATGCTTACTTTGATTTTACGGGGCCTTACATACAATTTTGGGGGCAGATGTGGATCTGGGGGCAAGGGGGTAATCAGATTGAGATATCCTGCAATTCTGAGTTGCATACTAAAATATTTTCCTTTATTTAGTTTCACTAAACAAGCTATGATCCTACTATGGTTGAAACTTGCGAGAAAAACTGGAAACATCTCTGGACATACTTAAAGGCTTTCTTTGCCTGACACTCCTCAGATTCGTCAGAGACAAACCGAAACATTTGACTGAAGCAAAATTAATGCCGGCTTAGTCAATTACTTCTGCCTGTTTCTGACGTTTGTACTCTGAGGAGTGTCAGACGATAAAAGCTTTAAGTATGTCCAGAAATGTTTCTGCTGTTTCTCGCAATTTTGAAACTTTGCACCACTCAAAACTATTATGGTTTTTTAAGCACTATAATACATATCTAGAGATAACCTTATGTATTATTTTGGGTAAAACGAGTTGATAAAATATACGAAATCATGACAAGAAGTAATTGCTTATATTAAATACAAATAAATACAAGTATGTATGGTGCTGAAGAAGGCTCAACATAGCCGAAACACAAAATGCAAAACGGGAGGAGAGCCTTGGGCTGCATGACTTAGAGAGTTACTCGGCGATTTCATTGAGCTCTATAGCTCAGTGGAAACGTCGTTGGCTCTCTGGTCATGCAGTCCAGGTTCGAATCCCATCTATTGTGGTTTGCCACTTGTGGAAAAACCTTGCTTATATCAAATATATCTATTATGGGGCTGCAATATAGGTAAAGATTTTTTGGTTCGTTGAACTTCCAGTCCACTGAAGTAGATTTTTTTATTGTGAGGAAAAGGTTTCTATAGATTCTTACAAGAAATTCCTTATGAAAATAAACAAGTGCACGTCACAATTTCTTCCTTTTTCATACACTAGGCCGATGACTTTCTTACCGTCAGAATACTTTGCTTTGCAGATTGATTCGATTTCAAAGGAAGTTCGATAGGATGAGACACCGATGGCTGTTGGAGTTTTTTGTCCTGCAAACAGAGAGAACTATTGAAGGCCAAGTTGCTTTCATATGAAATAAAAAAAACCCAACTTACTATGCATAACTAAAAATTTAAAGAACTTTTTCGCTAGGAAACTTTACAATTATGAATATTATTATCACTGCAAATGATCAAGAATTAGGAAGCTGGTTTCCATTCACACATACAACTGTCTCTTTACAATAGTCATGGTACCAAATATGCAGTTAAAATTAAGGAACTATTAAGTAACTTGCGGTGCTAACAGTTTTTTGTGTGAAATTACGGTATAAAAAATTTTATTACAAACAGGGTATTTATTTCTGCTCAGTGGCTCCTGGGACGATTTGAATGCTCCACTGTATCCGAGAGTACCAAAAGTCCCCAAAAACGGAAAGTTTGGCACTAACCCTAAAACCCTACCCTAATCCCTTAACCTAACCTTAAACCCTACCCTAAAGCTCTTCCCTAACACTAACCATACAACCCTAACCCTAAGCTTGGCTCTAAAACCGTACTCTAACCGTTACTCTAAAACGCTACCCTATTATAGCCTTGTTTCCCTTTGAAAGGTGTCCGCTAAGCTGCATTCTAGCAAGCCCGATACTAGCATTACCAGATGGCTATCATTGTGTCTTGATTTCATATCTGATAGACCCATTTAGACAACATCATGATCCCATCATGATACAATAGGAAATTTCAATCCTAAATTTCCACTCACATAAAATATCGATCATTTATCGGAGTGGAGTGAGTTTCACATCACCAACAAATCAGTCCGATTTTTGGACCGCTTCGAAAAGGATAGCTCTGGTACCGTATAAACAACAACCCCTATCCGATACGAACATCATGACGCTCCGAAAGCTATCCGGTATTATAAACGGGGCATAAGCTTTTATTCTTACTTTTAGCTTGTCTTCATGAATAACGATATCTTTTTCTGGATAGGCATAAACATGCACGGCCCCATTTTCCACTGAAATATCAACCGCATCATCAACATTGACTTCAGGTAAAACAGTTTCAACCGTTTTCTCCTACAAGAAAGTAAATCGATTCACTAGTTGAGCCTTGTACGGGCAGACGTCTTTGACTATAAGGCCAGGCTTATGTTGACATTGCGTACAGTCAAAGCTACAGTCATGTGCATAAGTTTAAGACCACCTGTCATTCTCTCTACTTCATTTGAGGTCTCTGTGGTGCAGTGGTTAGCGTGCTGGACTCACAACGCAAAGGTTGTGGGTTCGAGCTACGGCCTTTCCACTTGTGTTGCAGAGATAACAACCTTTGGCAAGTTGTTAACACAAATGTGCCTGTCTCTACCCAGGTGTATAAATGGGTACCTGGTCGGTAGTTATGAGCGCCGTGTGTGGCTGCACCCTGCTATATGCTAATGCATCCAGACTAGGGGTAAAGTGTAAACTCGACTGAGTAGCCCTAGGCTAGTAGTAGACTCAAAAATGGCAACTTTTACTTTTTACTTTTATTTGATCAACCTCAAAACTATGCAATATCTCCAAAAGTAACCAATTCACATCATTGTACTCAAATTCTATATAGCTTTAAACTTCTATCAAGCAGGAAAATGTAGCTAGAAAATTATATAAACTGGCATGTTAACAGGGTCTTTTGTTTTAATCAACTTGTTGCAAAAGGGCCTTTGAAACTGAACATCATCTTGATCAAATCATTTTTGTATAAAGGCGGGGATTTTCTGAAAATGATATAAGAATAGAAGAGATGCAGCAAGACATCAGCAAGACCCTGCATTCACAAGAACACACGTTGCTCGAATGCAGCAACTATTTAACCACACTGAACGTAAGTTAGTAAGGCACTTCAACCTATAATTGTAAAAAGTCAATACAAGGAAAAGACCCCACGAGCATGGAACGTCATGAAATTGTTTAGCTGCATTACATTGGTTTGCTTCATATAAGTCCAAAGTTACATAGAATATCAGTATGGGTATGTGAATTGGTTTCTTTTAGACGTATTGCATAATTTTGATGTATAAAGAAGAAAAAATGACAGCTGGTCTTAAATTTATGCACATGACTGTAGTTTGCGACTGCTATTCGGCGAGTTTTTTTAACTTTTCTATCGCAACTGGCCTACCGACATAACCACTCTGGCAACTAGTTCCATTTCGACGGCATCAGTCGGTGCACAGTTGCAAGAAGTTGGGTATGCTCTACAATCTCTGACAAAATATATTGGAACAGCCTCATCATTATCATCATCATCATCATCATTAATTTATTTTACGTAGGCAATTTACAAATATATAGCTACATTACAGCTAATTTAGACCTACAAAAAATTTGTTAATAGATCTAAAAAAATATATACATATATATAATTACAATTATAAACCAGGCTAAAAAACAAAAACCAGACAATCGGACCTTCCCAGTGAGGTCGGAAGCGACGCACACCACACAGAATGGGATGGCGTCGACGCCGCGCGAGGGAACCCCCAGACGCTACACCCAACTAAGGGAAACGATCTCCGCAGGCCTGCATCATGAGGGGGACATCCCACGCAGCCTAAATAGCTCTGCTATTATCTACGAATTCCCATTACTCCCCCGTTACAATTTTGCTTCGAACAAAGGTTGCCTTGCTTTTGGGTGTAAAAGGGGAAGAATTGGAGCTGTAGAAGTAGAAAATCAATGGCATATTCCTTGGAAAAAAGGCCTTGTTCCAAATATTTTGTCCAAGATTGTAGCAACTGATGCGATTATTTGACAACTGATTCCCATCAGTCGCAGTCGACATGAGCGGTCTTTTCTTCACGAGTTGCATACCATTATAGATGGGATAATACCATACGAGTTGCAAACCATAACAGACTAGATAATAAACGAACCATTTCATTTATTATCGATCTGCATCTGGGTAGAAATTCCGCCTTAGTCGATTGTTTCGATCTGTTTCTGACTTTTATACTCTGAGGAATGTCAGACGAAAAAGCTTTAAAGTATATCCAGAGATGTTTCAGCTGTTTCTCGTAATTTTGAAACTTTGTACCACTCAAAGACAACTAACATTCCAGCTGAAAAAGACAAGGTTTCTTGAAAAAAAAGGCCTACGTCTGCCTTACCTTGGGGGTTTGATTTGCCAACAGCTTATCAACAAGTGCCACCCTTGACTTTACTGGATCTCTTGAGTAATTCTAGAAAGAAAGAACGAATAAGTCTGGCCCTCCAAGTAGAATATTTTTTATTATTAATAAGGTCGTTTCAAAGGAAAAAAAGGCTTGAAGTATGTCAAAAGACACTCTTGTACCTAAAGTGCCGTCTCCCCCCCCCCCGCTAATTAATTTTCGAAAAATTTTTAACCCCCCGCTCTTCTTAGGACTCCCCCCGCTTATTAAGATTTCCGTTAACATTGATGATGATTTTTTTTTACTGAACTTATTGGGATTCTTTTGGTGATATTTCATTTGTACACTCTATTTGCTGGTTAGAACTATGGATTTCCGCAGCCTATACTGTAAACACTATTAGAGTACTTCGCACAGCAATTTCCTGACAAAGTTTGTCATGCAAAGTCCGACTCCCATTTATTCGGACCAATTAGATCCTGACTGCAGTTCCAACCCCCTCCACCCAACCCGACCTACCCAGAAATTAGGTGCCTAAGAGTACTGAGAAAAGAAAAGAAGAACTCACTTTTGAAGTATACTGATCCGGAACATATTTATCTTGCTTTTGCAGTTGCTCACAGTCGCGCTTCTGCCTTCTACTTCGTGTATCACCAACGTTACTTGGACTCAAAGCTCCTAATCGACCTGTGAACGAAGCATTTTTAAGTACAGAAATACCAAAGTACTCGAACAAGACACTACTACAGCCTAAAGACTAGGCCAAATGATCAAACATTGTACGTTTAACATTTGAATATATGAACAATGACTATGCACAAATGTCGGTTCAAACAAATCTTCAACCAAGACTTGGTGCAACGCCCTTGATGCACTGAAAGTATTTACAACTCTATATAACACATATTTATTTCTCCAGACCTGGTCTCAAAGTATGAAGGCCTGCAAAATCTATCTCCAAATCAGTAAATCGAAGAACTTCTTAAACTCTAAAGCTTGTTAAGGAAGCCTTTTGATGGGTTGACAAAGGTTCTGCCTGGTGCCCTAATGCAAACTGTACATTTCCCCAATACCATTTCGCCAAACTATCTGCTACCCCTTGGCATCCTATACGAAGATCTAATTTCAGCAAAGGAGGATCTTGACCAATCGACGATGAAAATCCTCTACAACAAGTTCTGAAAGTCTGGAAACTTATCGTAGAAGTATTGGGAACTTAGCACCTAGTTCTAAATTAGAGTCTTCCTATCTTCCTCTGCAAGGCAGTGGCACCAGGGGCGGCGCCACGGGGTGGACTGGGGGGACGTGTCCACCCCAGTTTTCTCAAAGATCGATTTTGTAATTCACCCAAATCCGATGAGAAAATGGCGGGGGCTGATGAGTCATTTTCCAATCTTAAGACTTCACTTGAATTCACACTCCGTTCTGAATCAAGAGAGGTTGCCTTTTGGAAGAAGGAAAAGGAAGCAGCTGAAAACAATCAAGAAGTGACTAATATTTTCATAGGTTGATGTTGTGTCTTGAGTTTATAATTCCGTTCTCGTTAAGTTTTTTGCCCTTCATTGACTGTTTCATCTCTGCCAATATTAGGTTACCATCTTTCACTCGACCCAAAAAGGGGTGTTTCTCAGCGCTCTAAAGGGCGTTTTCCGGCATTCTAAAGGGCGTGGTCCCTAAAAATTTTCCCTGGGGGCAAGCCCCCAGACCCCCAGTTTAGGCTCGCTTCGCTCGCTAGTCCACCCCATCTTTTGGTGGCTGGCACCACCCCTGAGTGGCACAAACACTGACAATTATACTGCCAACATATTTGCTTTTTTGTGGATGGCAAGCACAAGGACAGACTTTTCCGCGAGTGGGAGTGCTTTGGAGTGTATGACTTGAAGAGATTATGAATAAGGGTTCCAAGGAATTTATAATGAAAAGAAGGAAAAAAAATTTGCAATAGCCTTAAAATCTTGTAAAGGTTTCAAGCAAAACCAAACAACACCTACCACAAGTCTCCCTTTTGGGGCTTTTTGCTCTTCCTGGGATGACGTCACGCAGAATCATCGTTTTGCTGTCCGAAGGGAATTTAACGAAATCGTACCGCCTTTGCCAGTCATTGAGATCATTGGCAGGGAAACTCATTTCTCGTGGTAGTGGAACAAACCCGTCAGTGATCAATCCTATGAAATTAATTAAAATTCAGTGATCTAAGTTTTACGGGAAGAGAACATCATTTAAAAAATACTACTGCATTTTTACAAGAAAAAATACTACTTTATTTAAACGTCTCCTTTGAATAGACGCCTGTCAATGACAAGGCGAAATGTTTCTCGCCAAGGGAAACGTCCCTTAACGAAGTGGCTATGTGTGACACTGCAGCTCGTTCGTCTGTTTTTCCTGCGAAGTATCTCCCACTTTAAAGCTCTTTGATCCTCAAGGGAATACGTTTGCCCTTTTTATGGAAACTCAGTCCTAGGCTAAGAGTATCCTTTTCTGTAGATCAAACATTGTCGGAGTTTTAAGCCAAAATGTGTTGTTAGAACGTTTGTTCGGCATTTGCCGTTTTGATAGTCTGGGAAATCTTGTTTTTTGTGTTAAATCATCTCTTGAAAAAGTTTTGACAAAAGTCCATTTCCAATACCATTTCCTATGCGAATGCCCTGCTTATGAAAAAGAAAGAACAGTTTTGTATGGTACAATTTGTCTGCAAACTATTCCCACCTCAATGCTCTTCAAAGAGCTTATGCAAAGCAGATCGCCCAACGTCATTGCCGCTCTAACACTCTATCTAAAAGAGGCTAATGAAACTCGGAAGCGTCGCCTTGACACGTGAATTATTTCAAATCTTGCTGTGTTTGTTGTGCTATCGTATTGTTAGTTCATTTTTTCTTGTTTTGTTTACATTTATGTAATAGATTTATGAACTGGCTTTTAAGTATTAGTTTTTTCTGTATTAGAGTTTTGATAGCAGCAATGCCTGTAATAGGTAGTGTTGTTTTGCGGATTAAAAAAAGTCCAAAACATTGAGTGGTGTAGGGGACATTTAGCTACAGAAGTGTGTCTGCATGGTTTTCGTCTAGACAATTTTAGCCATTATTGCAGGTTTATTGCCATCTTATAACTTGAATCAAGTAATATTCACCCACCTGTCTTTCTTGCAACTTTCATTGATATTCCCGGTTGATAGCTTGTATCACTCGTAAATACATTTTTCAGGAACATATTAGCACACATTCTGATTGTCTTCAAATAGGCATACTTGCGATTCAGATAAACAGAAAGGATGTAGTGAAGATCCAAACATAATAATGTCCATCTTGAAGAAACTGGAGCTGTTCCTACTTTTGCTGAAAATAAAATAAAAAGCCATATAAAAACATGATTTATATTCTTTCAAAAACTTTTGTTGCATTTTAAGCCAATCTAGAGGGCGTGGACACTAAAAATGTCCTGGGGGAGCACCTTCAAACCCTCTTATTTTTTATCTCAATTGCCCCTACATTCCTAATGGCCCCCTTGCCCTACCATTGCTCCAGCATCCCTGGAGACATCCCTAGCCTAATAATCTATGATAGGCCTTAGCCTAAGATATATAAATAGTTTGTATACAAATTACAATGCGATCAATAAAGCACACACAAAAACAAGAAGCGTTACTGTGAACACTAGAATGACATCTACAGTTTGTAAGATACTGAGAAAGAAGTTAAGACACAACCCCCAGCAAGTTGCTGACTTACATTCAACTGGAAGTGCAGAGGCTGTAGCATCTTCAACAGATCCAGGGGGTGGTGTTGAAATAAATGGAAATTGTAGCCAAGTTGATGTTGATTTGAATTCTTTGAAGAGATTGGAAAATGATATTCTGATAATAAGACCATCTTCAGTGGCCACGTCCAAATGAACAACAAAGTACTTGGTAGCAATAGGCTTGAATAATATGTATAGATAGTGACCAGTTAGACCAAGGGATTGAGAACTTGCTTTTGGAAACTGAATGTAATTGCCAGCTGGAACTGACCCAGAGATTCTGTAGACAGTGCATTTCAGCGATTTGTCCTGTAAGCAAAATTTCATTTTCATTTACAAAACAATATGGCTGTACAAGGAGATTTAAATGATTTTGATACCTTGCACAGGCAAAAGAGCCAGGGGAGCATGTAAGGATGCAAGCAAGTAATCTTTATTGATGCTTTATGTTTGCCAAGTTAATACAGGTTGGGGGCTCTGGCAGCTGTCTTGCTGATGTGGAACTGCAGCTTGTGCCCTCAGACTGATATTCTAGAATGAATACTCTGGGTACACATTTACTGATCTTGAAAGGATGGAACAAGGATGGACAGCTGAGTTGACCGGAGGCTTGTGGAAAGTGGTCCCCACGAGAGTTGAACCCATGCATGACTTCAAGATCATTGACCAAACCACTTGAACACTTTGCCACACTACCCCCAGCACTGAAACTTCCTCTTTTTGGGACCATAGGGTCCCTTCTTTAGGGCCCCTGCTTTGAAGGTGCTGTGGCGTCATGGTGTAATCCAGCTGACTTGTGGTGTCAGAAGCTCAGTGTGGTCAGGCTTTGAGCCGTGTGGTCAGGCTTTGAGCCCAGCCACCCTAGTGTCACGGCCAGGGTTGAGGTCTCGCTTAGTTAACCTACTACTGAGATCCTAGCGACTGGGGCTAAAACACATTTTCACCTTCACCTTCTTTAGACCATTACAGCCATTTCTTCAAATTTGAAAGCCTTCCTTAGGTGCAAGGCCCTTTTTAGCTTCTATGGGCTGTTTCTGCCACAATTTTTGCCACATTATGACATTTTGACATCAATGGTATGGGCAATGTGCCTTCTTGTACAGGATGCCCACTTTCTCCTGCACAGGCTTCCTACACCCGAGATACCCTGTTACCCTTCATATAGCAGCACCCAAGATAAAAGGAATTATAGAGAGAATGAAAAGAAGTCTTACCATGACTGTTGATACATCTCCCTCTCGTGAGCATTTTTTCCATTCATTTATGCTGAAATGTTTGAACAAATTGACATATGGCTGCTGCCACACTACAATAAATGAAAATACACACTATAAAAAAGGTGTGCCATTTTTTTCAAAAATACCACTGCATACCTAGGGTTTGCAAATAATTCTGAATTCTTCTCTATCTTCAGCTACGTCACTTAGGGATCACATGAGATGCAAGCACAGAGGCACAAAAATCATTGTGAGTCTAGCATAGCATCAAGCCATCCTGACATGTTTTTGCATGAGAGAAATTTTATGAATTATACAGTATTTTGCCAGTCTGCAGAGTATGGTAGTTCTTGACAAGATCTCATGTGTGCAGAAGCACTTTTCCATTGCTTTTTTCTATTGTTCTTGTTCTATTGTTTACCTCATGTGTGCACATGCCACACTCCTCAGGCTGGGTACTTTCATTTTGTTCTAAACCTTGGAAAATCCATCCATCGAATCAATAGAATAGGTAGACCTAGCATGATTTGTTACTTGCTAGGGTATTTTTTGCATTTTCAAAGGTGTTCGCTGAACTGCATCTGTACCTTAATTTCTTTTATTTTATGGGGGACTTTCACTTTATAAGTTGACCTAGACTATTTAGAGAGCTCCTCCTTAACTAGCCAACCTAACCTAAAATGAAAATATCCGTTTCGTTGTCCTTTTCAAGCAATCCGAATTTGTATTCCATACTTGTCCACAATAAGGACAGTGGCCTGTCAGTTCGAATAACGGAAAGATGATTGCGCTGAGGCATAGATGAACACGCAGAAGAACTTATTGAAAGGTTTGCGGCCTTATAGGCCTAGAAAAGTCCTGTAGCTGTATAGATAGGGCCAACCTTCAAAACAAACAGGTTATACTTACATCTTCCAGACATTTTACTTTGATTATACTTTACTTTATTTTGAAAGTAAGTATGTAGACTGGAAAAACACTGACAATTCTTTATTTTATTCTGATTTTATACCCCCATAGATTCACTTCATTCACATCATTTTGCGCGCCATTTTAAAAACCCTCCGACACAGGGAGCCAAGAATATTTTTTACTAATGCAATGTGACCTGAATGAGGTTGCTATGCGTTGCTAGGAGGCTTTTAAAGGGGCAAATTTCTTGTTTATTTCTTGGCTTTTAAAGGGAAAATTTTTATAAGAATGAAAAATAAGGTCAACGAAAAAATTAGGCCGTGGCCAAACGATAAAACATTGTTTGATTTGGTGACTGGCAATTCAATTGAATACACGTTTTTTTTTTTATAAGAACACTGAAATTGAAGAAAGCCATGCAATGTTCTTAATTTTTCCGATTTGAAGGCTCAAAATGTTCTTAAAATGTTCTTAATTTTTGCTTTTTAAAAAGCTGTTGTTTTCAAATTAGGTGATTATTGCTACGAAAAGGACGCGCATGTAAAAATATCACATATAGTCACAATGATTGATAGTTCACCTGTTTTCTAGAGTTAAGAACACGACAGCGTACTTAAGAAAGTAAATTTTCATTTGTTTCTAGCTTCACAAAGCCTTGTAATGTTCTTAACATGTTCTTAACTTTTCAGCCTCTGAAGCCTTATGTTCTTATATACTTTGTTCTTATAAAAAAAAAAGCGTGTTGCCAAATGACAAGCGGCTTGTCTACCGAAACTAAGGGCCACCTGCTTGGGGCCGTCTTACGTCCCAACTTTTGTGACGATCAATCTTATCCAATTTTACCTAAAAGTTTTTTTTTAAATTTTGTGCAAAAAAACAACACTTTGCGAAAGCATTCTTTGCCTAGGGGCAGGGGGTAATTCTTAATATAAAACGCAGTTATCCCGTAAAAAATTGGTAGCCCTGGATGAAAAATTAAAGTCTCCAAATTTTCAACCCAAAAGAATAGTCTGAACATCCCTGTAACAAAAGAAACAAGAGTTACCTCACAAAATTATTTGCCATGCCATGCCATTCTGTATTTTAAAACAGAGAACGCAGAAATAAAATAGACCTTTGTTGCTCATTGATCATAAAAATACAAGAAAGTGTAAAAAAATAATCAAAACTTAAATCGTTCAACATACGACGCAAAATCGTCCCTTTATACCTTTTTTCCTGTTCTCCTTCGATAGACATGTCTTCTGCGAAGGTGTGCCCATCTTCTGCGCGCAATGAACCATCTTCTGCGAAGGTGTGCCCATCTTCTTCGCGCGATAGACCACCTTCTGCGATGCGCCCATCTTCTTCGCGCGATATACCATCCTCTACGGCGCGCCCATCTCCTGCGTGTTGTTACTGGACGTCTGCTGCGTCTCCTCCAAAAGAGAAAGGGATCAGCGCTTTGTTCTTGCTCTTCATCCTCAGCAACGTCTGTTCAAGAGAAGCGTAAGTTGGTAAAGCAATGGCTGTAAAGGGGGGGTCAGGATATACGAATCACGGAGATAGAAATGTTTGCCATTCACGTTTCACATTAAAAAAAATACAGTGTTTCACGTTCCCCGATAAGAAAACATGGCCAATCACGTTTCCCAGAAAACCCTTTACCGCCCTCTTGTATTAGCTACTTGTTTAGCTATTTTTATCACCAACTTAAAAGAAAGTGATTCAAAAGTGTCTCACTGCAAGAAATTTTCGGGAGAATAATAGAATAACAAGACTAAACAACAATTACTCCATCTTGCAACTTGCAGACCCCAAGTATTGATTTAGCGTAAGATTTGGTACCCCAAATTGGCATGGACCCCCAACTGAAAGCTAATGACTACATTATAGACCCCCCTGGGGTTGACGCTCTCTTACATTAGTTCAAGAGCTTCGCCGTCCCTGCACAAGGGCCTCATTTCACTAAATTACCCAACACCTTTGGAGAGAGTTGATAACACCTTTAAATGGATCCTTCATTTTGCTTCTTTTTTAAAACTTCTTTACCTTGAGGCTGCTCTTCCTCCATCATGCTGTTGTCTTTATCTTCATCTTCCTTGGGGTCTTGTTCTTCTTCAGAATGATCTTCCTGTCCCTCGGAATTTTCATCCGATTCTTCATTACCTGGCTCTGGTTCATATTCATCTTCAAAGTCTTTGCTCGCTGAATCTCTAAATTTAGAAACTGCTTCTTTGTCGACTGCTGCACCTGAAGATTCAAGAGAAAATTCCTGTTGGATGGCATAGACAGGACAAGGAAGGACGGGAAGACTGCTTGGCACCCAAGGGTCGTTTTTACCTTACTTGAGTCGAGGCCCTTCTAGTCTGGACACTAATCTTGTTTGGCTTGTTCTTCCGTTAACTTCGGTTCATTCTTACATATTTGTTCGCTTCGTCCTCTCACGATCACTTAAGGTTCTCAGGATAATCAACTCCCCGAAAAAGCGTACGAGATTCCTAATGAAACAAAAATTGTCTCTCAATTTTCCTACGAAAACAATAGAGAATCCAGGAGTAGAGGAGGGGGCTTTGGGGGGTATCAAACAAGAAAACTCAGATGACCTTAGTTTCAACAACTGTTTTAAGAATTTTACACAATGATACCCTTTGTAAGGT